>PVKS010003184.1:0-30694 GCA_004027875.1 Aplodontia rufa | reverse complement strand
ACCAGTCCTGTTTTCCTGGAATGAAGCCCAGTTGATCATGATGTATTATCTTTTTAATGTACTTTTGGATCTGATTAGCTAGAATTTTATTAAGGATTTTTGCATCTATATTTATCAGGGAAATTGGTCTGTAGTTTTCATTTCTTGATGTGTCTTTGTTGGATTTTGGTATTAGTGTAATATTTGCTTCATAAAAAGTGTTTGGGAGTGCTCCAACCCTTTCAATTTCATGAGGATCGGTGTTAATTCTTCTGTAAAAATTTGGTAGAAGGCCTTTGATTGCTGCTTTGATTCACCACCTGAGATAGGTTGGTTTAGATTTTCAATGTCTTCCTGTGTTAATGTGGGGATGTTGTATGTTTCCAAGTATCTGTCCATATCTTCCAGATTATCAAACTTGGCAGAATACAAATTTTCAAAATAAGTTATGATACTATTCTGGATTTTGGTTGAGTCTGTGGTGATAGCTCCATTTTCGTCTTTGATTTTGTTGATTTGCTTTACTTCATTCTTCCTTTTGGTGAGGTTGGCAAGGGGTCTGTCAATCCTGTTTACGTTTTCAAAGAACCAAGTCTTCGTTTTGTTGATAATTTGTATTGTTTTTTTGTTCTCAATTTCATTGATTTAAGCTCTGATTTTAGTTATTTTCTGTCTTCTATTAGCTTTGGGATTGGATTGTTCCTCTTTTTGCAGGTGTTTGAGTTGGAAAATAAGACTATTTATTTGGGCTCTTTCCTGATTTTTGATGTATGCACTCAGACTAGAAATTTACCTCTTAAGAATGCCTTCATACTTTGATAAGTCGATGCCTTCAGATTTTGATACATTGTTTCCTCATTCTTATTCATTTCCAGGAATTTCTTGATTTCTATTCTCATTACCTCTTTTATCCATCCTTCTTTTAAGAGGATATTATTCAGTTTCCAAGTATTTGAGTAATTTCTATTGTTTTTCTTGTTGTTGATTGCTAAGATCATAGCATTGTGGTCTTTAACTACGTAAGATCCATTTACGAAAGACCCACAGCCAACATTATGCTCAATGGAGAAAGACTGAAAGCATTTCCACTGATTTCAGGTACAAGACATGGTTGTCCACTTTCACCACTCTTATTCAATATAGTCCTTGAAACCTTTGCCAGAGTTATCTGATAAGAGAAAGAAACCAAAGGAATTCAAATAGGAAAAGAGGAAGTCAAGTTGTCTTTATTTGCTAATGACATGATCCTATACCTAGAAGACCCAATAAGCTCTACCAGAAGACTTTAGAGCTTATAAATGATTTCAGCAAAATGACTGGCTATAAGATCAGCATCAATAAATCATTAGCTTTCCGATACTCCAGCAACAAGTCTGTGGAAGAAGAAATCAGAAACTCTGTCCCATTCACCATCTCCTCTAAAAAAATAAAATACTTGGGCATAAATCTAACAAAGGATATTAAGGACCTGTACAACAAAAACTATCGAACTTTAAAAAAAGAAATTGCAGAAGATCTGAGTAGATGGAAAAAATTTCATGATCATGGTTAAGCAGAATCAATATAATAAAAATGGCCATTCTACCCAAAGCCCTATACAGATTTAATGCAGTCTCCATCAACATATCAATGTTATTCTTCACAGATATAGAAAAAGCAATTCCCAAATTCGTATGGAATAACAGAAGACCCAGAATAGCCAAAACATTACTCAGCAAGAAGGAAACAGGTGGGATCTCAATTCCTGACTTGAAATTATACTATAGGGCCATAGTAACAAAAACAGTATGGTATTGGTATCAAAAAAGAACTGAAGACCAATGGAACAGAATAGAGGATTCTGAGACGAACCCCCATATCTTTAACCATCTGATATTTGATAAAGGGGGCAAAAGCATAGTGCGGAAGAAAGATAACCTGTTCAACAAATGGTGTTGGACAAATTGGATAGCCATGCGTAGACAACTGAAGCTGGATCCTTACCTTTCGCTCTGCACAAAAATTAAATCAAAATGGGTCAAAGATCTGGATATTAAACCAGCAACTTTACAATTGCTTGAAGAAGAAGTAGGATCAACACTACATGACATAGGGGTCGGCACTGCCTTCCTTAAAAAGACTCCCATGGTGCAAGCAGTAAGGTCAAGAATAAATGTATGGGACACAATTAAACTAAAAAGCTTTTGCCCAGCTAAAGATTTAGTCAAGAGTGTCAATACAGATCCTACAGAATGGGAGAAAATCTTTGCCTGCTACACCTTGGACAGAGGGCTAATATCCAGAATATACAAAGAACTGAAAAAACTAAACACCAAAATCATAAATAGTTCAATTGATAAATGGACTATAGAACTAAAAAGAAACTTCTCAGCAGAGGAGGTTCAGAAAGCCCATAAATATATGAGAAAATGCTCTACATCACTAGCAATAAGAGAAATGCAAATCAAAACTTCACTGAGATTCCACCTCACTCCAGTGTGAGTGGCAAAAATGAAGAATATGAACAATGACAGATGCTGGAGGGGCTGTGGGAAAAGAGGAACACTGTCACATTGTTGGTGGGACTGGAAACTGGTTCAGCCACTCTGGAAAGCAGTGTGGAGACTCCTCAAACAATTAGGACTGAAACTGCCTTATGACCTAGCTATCTCACCCCTGGGTATTTTTCCAAAAGAGTTAGAATCGGCATATTATAGAGATACAGCTTCATCAATGTTTATAGTAGCTCAATTTGCTATAGCTAAATTATGGAACCAACCCAGATGCCCCTCACTTGACTAGTGGATTCAAAAACTTTGGTACATATATACAATGGAATACTACTAGGCTATCAGAGAAAATGATATTATGGCATTTGCAGCCAAACGAATGGAGATGGAAAAAAATTATGCTGAGTGAAATATTCTAATCTCAGAGACTCAAAGGCCGAATGTTTTCTCTCATTTGTGGAAGCTAGAATACAACCGTATGATAGATGGCTAAGCTAATAATAACCTCAACATGTATGAATTTTTACAGGAATGGGGGAGCCGTGCCTAGGATGCTGAGGGACTGGGAGGGGGGCAGGGAGGAGGGAGGGAATAGGAAGGACATCAAGGAGTTCGGAGGGAGGGAGTATGGGGGAATCAACTCAGAGGGAAACCTTCAACTATCATGAGAATCCATTTAATACAGGGGTTGAGGGAAACATGGAACCATGGGGAACCCAAGGGGGGGAACCATGGAATGGCGTCAGTCTTGGCTTGCTCTGTGATTATACATTTGTTCTTTATTGTTTGATAATGATTCCCTCCTAATTGTAAGCCCATATTTAATGAATTATATATATATATATATATATAGAGAGAGAGAGAGAGAGAGAGAAAGAATCAATTTTTATTTAGTTTTTCATGTGTTTTTGTTGCTCTGACACTTCGCTGTATACGTGGTGCTGGAGTTTGAATCTGCATCCTCATGCATGCTGGGCAAGCACCGTAACCACTGAGTCACTGCTTCAGCCCCCATATTTATCTTTTATAGACACAGTTCAGGGTCAGTAAATTAAAGTACAGAAATGTATAGAATGAGAGCTGGAGCGGTGGCTCAGTGGTTACAGTGCTTGCCTGGTATGGGCAAGTACGTGTGTTCAAACCCCAGCACCATGTACACAGTGAAGTCTCAGAGCAACAAAATCCACATGAAAAACTGAATAAAAAATTGGCTTTTTTTTCTCTCTCTCTCTCTCTCTCTCACTGTCCCTCTCTCTTAAAAAAAAAAAAAGAAATGTATAGAATGTAAAGCAGTGCTTTTCTCACTGTAACATATTGCTGGGTTATGAAATTAATGTGCTGGTCCTAACCAGCATTTTAAAACAATGAAATAAAACAGAATTGGAAATATTAGGGTGCATCCCACATTTTATAGGTCAGTATTATTTTCTGACACTCTTGTTTCAGTCAGGGGTGTGTGTCTGGGATGCAGTATGTACTTTTTCTTCTGAAAAGAGGAAATGACCTCCCCTTGAATCTTGGTTGGATTTAGTAACTTGCCTCTGTGAAAGAAAATGAAATCATTAAGTCTTCAATAAGACCTTCTAAAGTGGGGTTAGGAGATGGTGAGAGGATTGTATTCACACCTGCTAAGGGATAAGCCACACAATGTTCCAATAGTCTTGGTTAAACAGCTGAAGTCAGTGTCCTGCCAGCCTTCAACATCTCTCAGCTGGGAGTGCCCTAATTAACTAACCAATCACATGAGGTTTGCAGTTTAGGAGTTCTGCCCTGCAAATTAACTGTGTCAAAAAACAAAAACAAAAAAAACTCACTGTGGAAATCTCTTGTAAATAAAACAGAATTAATATAGCTAAAATGGGCATATTACCAAAAGCTATCTACAAATTCAATTCAATTCTCTTCAAAATACCAACAACATTCTTTGAAGAACTAGAAAAAAAAAACAGTTCTAAAATTCATATGGAAGAATAAAAGACCCAGAATAGCCAAAGTAATTCTGAGCAAAAAAAGAGCTAGACTGGAGGCATCACAATACCTAATTTCAAAAAAAAATTATGTTATAGAGATGTAGCAATAAAATCAGCATGACACTGGCATAGAAACATACACACAGACCAATGGAATAGGATAGAAGACACAGGGGAAAAAAACCCTACTCAGATACAGTCTTCTGATCTTTCAATCATCAAAAGTGCCAAAAGCATACATTGGAAAAAAGGGGCCTTTTTAAACAAATGGTCCTGGGAAAACTGAATATCCATCTGCAAAAGAATAAAGCTATATCCCTCTGTCACACTTGGCACATAAATCAACTCCAGCTGGGCATAGAATCACATGAAGCACATGCCTGTAATCCCAGCAACTCCAGAGGCTGAGGCAGGAGGATTGAAATTTCAAGACCAGCCTCAACAACTTAGCGGGGGCTCTAAGCAACTTAGTGAGATCCTGTCTCAAAAAAATAAATAAATAAAATAAAAAGGGATGTAGCTCAGTGGTGGAGTGCCCCTGGGTTCAATCCCCAGTACTACACACACACACACACACACACACACACACAGAGTCAACTCCAAAAGGTTCAAACACCTAACAATGAGACCAGAACCTATGCAACTCATACAATAAAATGTAAGGATGTACACTCCAACATAGGTACAGGCAACAGCTTTCTCAATAGTACCCACAAAGCTCAGAATTAATACCAAAAATTAATAAACAGAAGGGCATCAAATTAAAAAGCTTCTTCATAGCAAAGGAAGCACTTAAGAATGTAAAGAAAGAACCTACCAAATGGGAGAAAATCTTTGCCAGCTACTCTTCTAACAGGATTAATATCCATAATATATAAAAACTCAAAAAACTTCACAAGAACCCTTCCACAAAAAAACCCAACTCATTCAATAAACTGGCAAATGAATTTAACATACATTTCTCAAAAGAAAAAATACAATGGCAAACACATGTACAAAAATGTTTAACATCTCTAGCAGTCGGGGAAATGCAAAGTAAAACTGTGCTAACATTTCATATTACTCTAGTTGTAATGGTAGTCATCAAGGATATGGGGAAAGGGAACGCTTATACGCTGTTGGTAGGACTATAAATTAGTAGAACCACTAGAGGAATCAGGATGGAGGTTCCTCCAGACCAGGAATGACACCACCTTATGACCTGGCTATATTACTCCTCAGCATTTATCCTAAGGAACTAAAGGCAGCGTACTATTGTTATAATGCATACCCACATTTACAACCGTGCAATTCACAAAGACCAAGTTAAAGACTCAGCTGAGGTGTCCATCAATAAATGAATGGATAAAGAAAATGTGGTATCTATATACAATGGCGCTTTACTCAGTCATGAAGAGGAAGGAAATTATATCATTTGTGGTGAATAGATGGAACTGGAGAGCATCATGTTAAGCCAAACTCACAAATTCAAGGGTTATATGTTTTCTTTCATATGTGGAAGCTAGATAGAAAAAAGAAAAAAGAGAAAAAGACAGGTGCATGAAATTAGAAGGAAGAGCAATAGAGCGAGTCTGGAAATCAGAGGCGGGGTGGAGGGGAGAGAAAGACGAGGTACTGGGCAAAGAGATTAACCCAAGTATGATGTGTGCATGTATGAATATATCACAACGAATCCCATCATTTTGTGTAATTATAATGCGCACACACATCTCTCCTGCATTTGCTACGTGGGACACAATTCAGGGTTTCCCAGATTCAGAGTACTAGATTTGAAATTCCTTGTTTCTCAAATAATTGCTCGTTCCTTTGACCACTGTATCAACACTTCAACACTTTTTTTCTTTGCTATTTCTTTAACCCACCCACAGTAGGTAGCCCCAACGATGTCCACCTTTTCACTGTATGATACAGCGAGCCAGCAATGACCATGAAGCAGGGATATGGATTTGTGTTTTGTGTGTCCTAGCAGAGGCCGCAGGTAGCCCTTAATTATTTATCTCCACGGCATTTATTTATTTATTTATTTATTTATTTTAGTTAATGTCATGATAAACAATATCAATTAAACAGAACATGTCCTACCGGATAAGGAAATGTTTCAAAGCTGCAAACCTCAAATATGTACCCCACACATCCAGGAGAAAGCTCATACTCTTCTCATGAGTGGTTTGGCCCAATTGTAATGTGCAGTACATGCTGGGATGCACACCCAAAGACGCTGCTCTGTCCTGTGTAATGTTGGTATTACCTGATGCTGCCTCCTCCAGGAAAAGCATCATGTCCAGTAACAGAGTCATTTGACAATGGATTTTCCTGTGCTAGTTTTGTCTTCTCTCTGAACGTAAAAATTGTCATTAGCATTATTAACATTGAGGGGCTTTGGTTTACTTTGTTTTGCAATGCTGGGGTTAAAACTCTAAGCCTTGCACATGCTGGGCAAGTGCTCTACCTCCAAGCTACATTCCCAGCCCAATATTGGGGCTATTTTTATAATTCTCTTGGAAATACAGTGAACCTGTTTTGAACACTTATTGTGATAATCTCTAGTTTTGATTCTTCTCCTTTAGAGACAGAATTCATCAGATTTGTGCTGGAAGGCATTTTTGGTTTTATAATACTTTCATTGCTTTACCAGATAGGAGCTCACTGTGCTCTGCTTGAAAATTATATAAAAACATTGATGAATCATGCCAAAATTTGTCAAATTTTTGTAACTTGGAATTATTAGAGGAATAGACTACCAGTCCAAAACAAAAAGAATCCTCAATTACTAGAAACTGATCTTCATACTTCCTATTTGATCATTTATTTATTTTTTATTTTATTTGGACATTTATTAATTACACTGGCAGACATCTAGTTTGAGTGCATATAAATTCATATTATAAATTTACATTGGATTCCTATTCTCTATTTAACATATTTTTTGTTCCTTTTTTAAAAAAATTTTAACACTACTTTTTAACTTTAATGAATAGCTCTGACCTTTTGGAACACTTGAAGAATTATGGTTGTGTTCCAGCACAAAAATATTTTTAAAAGATTTGTAAAATGGTCAGTTTGGAAAATATCATATACTATACGTTAGTCCAGGCAAAACAAATGTTAATGACACAAACATCATTATCTAATGATGAAATAACAGTAAAATTGAAATAAACAAGGTTTATTCCATTATTAGGATACTTAACAGTCCTCAAAACAATCTTGGGGTGTCTGTAGATTCCTAGGCAGGGGAAAGAACTGAGCCTGTCTGCATGACTGTGGGGACCTGTTGCTATTTTAGAGCAGGGATGGAGCTTTGCTAATAGAGGAAACATACCTTTGTCCAATGTGGGCTCAGACCAAAGTTTGCAAGTTTGTGATCTGAGGGCTATGTTAGGTCACAGACATCTTTAGCTGGTATATTATTGGGAAACTTCATTTACAAATATGGAACCCCTTGAAAAAAAATAGGAATCATTCTCTCATATCAATCGGTGGAGGTAGGTAGAAGTCGCTGTGCCTGTTGGAATTTGTCACAATTGGCATCACTTCCCATTTTGAAGCACTCGGTTTGCTTACGTCCTTACGTTGCTTACCTGGATTTTCTAAGCATTTGTGTTTGCAACTGTTGACTATGCTGTTCCCAAACGGAAGAGTGGATCCTCTAGTAGAGAAGCTGGAAGATCTGGGCTCTCAGTTATGGGAAGACTGAACAGGAAGCTCAAGGTCCAGATCCCCACTCATTGATGATCATGCAACCAGAGTGCAGCCTGAACCCATGCAGCAATGACAGAGACCAGGAAGCCCAGACTTTCCCTTGAGATGGCAGGACTCAGAAAGGCCCAGAGAGCCAGCCATGTTATGGAAATGGATAGAGATTTCTAGGGAGAAGAAAATGAAATTGTGGATTGAAAGCCTTCAAAAGGAGGTGCTAGTTCATTGCAGGCAAAAACCTGAGGAAAATAAACCAGTTAGGAGACCCCAGTTAAATTAAGGATGATTTTTAAAATTTTTTCCAAATTTCAGAATTAATAAACATTTTCTGAAATAAAAAAGACCCTTCCCTGTAGATTTAAGAGTATAATTACCGGATCATGAGATGTACGCATCTCAGACTTTCACTGAAGTTTCCAAATTATTCTCCACACTCTCCCACTAGAATAATCCTCCCACACACTGTTCTGCAGTGTGCCCACAACTCTTGGGGGTAACTTGGCCCTGACGCCAGCATTATGATTGTGAAATGATAGTTCATGGTGGTTTTAACTTGCATTTTTCTGATTATTAGTAAAATTGAGCCTTTACTGAATTCTCTTTTCTGAATCGCTTATTTTTTCTCCCGCCCTGCCTTTGCTTATTGATAGACACATGTTCTTTTTTTTTTTTTTTTTAAAGAGAGAGGGACAGTGAGAGAGACAGAGAAAGAGAGAAACAACTTTATTTAGTTTTTCACATGGTCTTAGTTGCTGTAACACTTAGTTGTGTACGTGGTGCTGGGGTTTGAACCCAGGTCCTCGTGCTTGCCAGGCAAGCGCCGAAACCGCTGAGCCACCGCTCCAGCCCCTTGATAGACACGTTCTGAACTGACTCCTTGAGTGTCACATGTGTTGAGTGTGTTCTCCTAGTTGACCCTGACTTCTTCCTTTTGTATGTGTCTTTTGATCATTAGAAGTTTTGCACTTGCAAGTAGTTCAATTTATTAATCTTTAACTTTCTAATTTGTGCTTAGCTTTTGAAATATCAAGAAGCATTCTGGCAATTTTTTAAGTGCTTTGCCTGTACAGCACAAAGCATTTTATATGTACATATACAAATATGTCAAAATTATAAATATCCCTAAATTATATGGTTGTAACTAGCTTTGAATATTATTAAAAATTGTGTAATTAAAATAAGTGTGGAAGCCAATGGTTTTTTAGAAAGTTTTGCCCTTCTTTGGTATTTAATCAGTTCTTGAGCTACTGAAGTCAATGGCCAAAGCGAAGCAATTATTGGATGCTTGTGGGTGGTGACCCCGCAGAAGTTCAACTCCTCTTCTATTCTGTCCTATTTTTGTCCTTAATAGCAGATATTTATCTCAATTTTAGATTTTATTATTTTCTTTATATTCATAATGCAAGAAGGTTAAAATAGTACTAAATCTCACACAGAGTGGAATTTCAGATTCTTAGCACCCTTTCTCAGTGATTTCTACTCTAACCCTCAATGCTACCATATAAAACTCTTTTTAAAACTGCAGCTTTTTTTTTTTTTGCCACCAAAAGAAATAGAAAGAGAAAAATAAAGCCCAAATTATCTGTAAGTATCCCTAAGTAAAGAGGCACAACTCTTCTCAATAGGGGAAGAAATTTCTCCATGCATTTTTTTTTCCCTAACAAAGACTTCTGGGAGCCAGAGAAGAGCTTGAGATTCTAGTTTAGCAGGACCTTTGGATATTCAGAGTCCAAGAGCTGAATTCTCCAAAGGAATAGACAGAGACAGAGAAGAAAGGAGAGAAGAATGGGCTACATATTTTGGTAAGAGGCTGGAACATGAGCTGGCTGATATGATCAAGAGGCTTTTTTTTTTTTTAAAGAGAGAGGGATAGTGACAGAGAGAGATCGAGAGAGAGATAAAGAATCAATTTTTATTTAGTTTTTCATGTGGCTTTCATTGCTCCAAGACCTCGTTGTGAACGTGGTGCTGGGGTTCAAACTGGGGTACTCATGCATGCCAGGCAAGCACTGTAACCTCTGGAGAGGTGGCTCCAGCCCAGATTAAGAGACTTTTTGAGAACAAAGATTAGGGACTTGAGGTGACCCCATCCTCACTCTTACCTCATCTTTCTCCGTCTGTGTCATGTACACATGCCAGCGTGAACAATGCTTCTGAGGAAGGCAATCTGTTTTATGTGCGGCAGTGTGTCATAGGAACATGTGGGGGTTAGTGAGAAAACCACTGAATTAATTCAGCAGTGGACAGTGATCAGAGAAAAAAGGAACAGGACTGTTTCATGACCCTCAAAAAATATCAAGAAAGGCATGTGTCTTCCCCTACCCCCAGCAAAGGACTCAGGCAATTTTATCTGAATCTCCTAACATTTAAATTATACAAATCATGGCAACTTAAAGCAGTCATTGGTCTATTACAGTTCTGAAGTCCAGCCTGGCATATATTTGCCAGAGACAGGAAATTTCCCTTTAATTAGAGTCTAATTCTGTTCTCTAGAAGTGACTCCCAGATCCATTATTTTTAAGAGGCTCTCAAGTTCACGCTCTGTGCTCTTGACTCTGTTCTCTGAGTTGTCCTTCCTTTGCATGAGAAGTAGCTCTCTCTGTTTCTTGGCCATAAAAAGAGGAGGCCGAGAGATTTCTTTTCATTCTGAGATGTTCCTGCCTTTTAGTTAGAACTGGTGGTACATAAGTACATATAATTTCTTTGAAATATTCTGAGTTCTCTGTGAATCTTATTGAAGATCAGACCACAGCAGAAAGACTCCATCCGTAGTTCTAAGGTGGACTTCTCTTTAGATTGGGCCACACGTGAGGATGCTATGGAAAATGCCCTTATGATTCATACAAGCCCACTGCTTATTGGAAAGCCTTCTTGGTGTCACATTAAATCTTACAGAAGTTTTAATAAGGGATCTTAAAGTTGAATGCTTCATTTTCTTTACCCTGAGGCTTATGGAGACTATTTTGCTAGTAAGGGATGCTACCCTTAGGCCCCCTGTATTTCTTCTTTATCCTACCTAAAGTCTTCCTTATCCTGCCTGCCTAAAATGCAATAATTTGCTCTTTAGTTTGTCTTTCTCTTATCTTACCAATGCAGCCAAAATAAATCAATTTTGGTTTTCTTTTTATTTTATTTTATTGGTGAATTATAGTTGTACATAATGAAAGGATTTGTTGTTACATATTCATACATGCACACACTGTAGCAATATATTTTGGCCCAATTCCCTCCCCAGCACTTCCCTTGCTCCCCTCTCCCTCTCCCTGGTCCCTTTCCTACTGATCTCCCTTTGATTATTGTTTTTTTTTTTTTTTTTTTTTTTTTTTTTTTTTTTTTTTTTTTTTTTTTTTTTTTTTTTTTTTTTTTTTTTTTTTTTTTTTTTTTTTTTTTTTTTTTTTACTTTTCTGACTTTTAATGATTGTGTGGAAGCTATTTAGTATCTCAGAGGTGCCAAGTATACTAATCAATATTTAAATCTCCACTATTCCATTCCCCTTCCTCTCCTCTCCCATTTTCTTTCCTTTTCTCTACTAGGCTTCCTTTAGCAATAGTGGTTTTTCACAATTGGATCTGTAAATCTCCTTCTCCATATCTGTCTTTTCTATCTTTTATGATTCTGCAAATAACAGTGTGGCCAAAAAGTCCACTACCATGTGACACAGGCTTCCCTCTTCTGAGTTTCCAATAGCAACTTTCTCACTGCTATTCCAGGTGTCCTAACAATTTCCTTAGTGCCTTTCTGGCCTCGCTGCCACTCAGTATCAAAGCCAGTGACAAATGTTTTGGGTTTTGTTTATGGCAGCATCCATGTCCAGATGCCTGTTATCCATTGCTATGTCACAAACTAGCCCAGAAGGTAGTGGCTTTAGTCAACATCCATCCTATTGTTCACAATTCTGCAGGTCTAGGATTTGAGTGAGGGCTGATGGGAACAGCTCATCTCAGCTCTGAGATGGGAGGGTAAGGTGGGTGGCCAAGCTTGGAAGGTCCAAGCCATCTGCCAGCACAAGCGACTTGATTCTCCTCCGTGTAGTCTCTTCTCATCCAGGCCCTCTTTCGTTCCATGCAGCCACTCCAACTGGGTATCCTGGACTTTACAAAGCAGTTGGTTTCCAAAAGGGCAGACACAGAAGCTGCTAGGCTTCTTAAGGGCTGAAACCAGATGCCACAATGTCATTTTCACTGCTTTGTAACAGTCGAAGAAATCACAAAGCCATTGATATTCCAGGAAAGGAGAAATTATTTTCTTTTTGTTGGCAAAAATATACTGCAAAGGGAGTGCACGATAGGACTGACTGATTTGATCACTTTTACAGATAACTTGCCTCACAGATTGAAGCAAAAATGCATGAACTTGATATTCTCTGAGGCCATTTCCCTTTTCACAGTCCAGCAATACACCTGACATTCAAGCTGTACACGTGGCTGCCTTGCTACGTAAGCAGAGTGAGGTCAGAAGGGAGTTCAAGCCACAGCTAAATGATGTGAGATTGATTTTGTAATATTCTCATCTATAGTGGTCTTTGTTTAAGCTTAAAGAACCAAACCTCAAGAGGAGACCTGTTCCATTACTGAACAACTCTGAAGTCTGGGTAAGTCTTCCTTGTGTGAAGTTGAATGCTACATTTCTGCAGCTCTATCCTCAAGGGTCACTGGAAGGAGAGCTACTCTCTTCTAAACGTGGTATTTATTTAGATTTAGATATTTTAAAACAGTCTTTTTGATTTAAGCCTTAACACCTCCCAACTTTTTACTTGTTTATTATGTAAAGTTATGATTTCCAGAAATGTTTTTGTGCGTAACATAATTCACAGAATGAATTTTGCCCGGACTAGTGTGTTAGAGAAGAGAGGAAAGTATGTAATAGGTTATTGAAAGTTTTCAGATATCTGATTGCTGTTGTTTAGATCTTTTTTTTTTTTTCGTTTTATGAGAGAGGGCCGGTGTGTGTGAGAGAGAGAATCAACTTTCTTTATTTAGTTCTTCACTTGGCCTTTGTTGCTCAGACACTTTATTGTGTATGTGGTGCTGGGGTTCGAACTTGTGTACTCACACATGCCAGGCAAGCACCGTAACTACTGAGCTACTGCTCCAGCCCCTATTGTTTAGATCTTAAATGCTGCTCAAAGGCCCATATTTGGAGGCATGGTCCCCAGTTTGTGATGCTATTAAGAGGTGGTGGGACCATTAGCCAAAATAAGACTCTCTTTCTTATAAGCTAATTATCTCAGGATGTTTTGTCACAATAGTGGAGAGCTGACTAACACACCGATGTAAAAAAATTGGTTTGTTTAAATGTGTTGAACATTTACCAAACAACCATTTGGTTTGATCTTATGAAAATCTGTTTAGAATTTATATTTTCCCAATTTTTTAAGAATAATTCTTCATTGTACCAAAATAGTTATCTAAATGTAGTGTCTTCTATCATTGGTATTTAGTGGGTAATAGAAGTAGGGAGCAGTACTAAGTAAAATTCTGAGAAAAGCTGAAGGCAACATTTACTTTTTTAACTGACAAAGAAAGAAATAAAAAAGTCTCTTTAATGCTTCATGTGTTCCAAAATGAAAAATATTGAGCAAGCATATATAACTATCTGGTTGAAAAACCATTTCTCACTGTGGGTGGTGTTTATGTAAGAGGGTGTCTGAGATCCCAAATTAGTATGAGACGTTTACTGGTCCAGGAAGGTAGCTATAAAATGATAAGAATACAAAAAGCTATGACCAATGAAAATAATTAGAACTTAATCATAGGCTCATCAACCCACACAAGAGGGCCTTAGTCATTTCTTGTGCTATTAAGACAACAACCCCAAATTTTCCTGACAACAATATTTTTGGTGCCAAATTTTGGTCTTTTGCCTCCAAGTACTAGACTCCTAATAAAATCAGACAGCTTTAAAATATGTATGTGTGGGTTTCAGTTTTATAAATAGAAATATATTCAAGGATATATGAAAGGACTATTTATTTTACCAAACAGCTAAGAAATTTAAAATATTCATTGTCTTATAATTTTTCTTAAAACATTACAACTAGGATAGTTGCTTTGAATTTATGAAGAATAATCTAGATATAATTAATGACTTTCCTCTTCTGTTAGTATTGCACTGACTTTTTTGAGGCTTAGTAAAAGGGTATTTATAAGAGGAAACAATGTATATATGCAACAAGAAGGAAATAATGTGGATTATTAATGAGTTGAAAATAGTCTTTTGCATATAGTTAGTTT
The DNA here is from genome assembly GCA_004027875.1 of Aplodontia rufa. Classification (NCBI taxonomy): domain Eukaryota; kingdom Metazoa; phylum Chordata; class Mammalia; order Rodentia; family Aplodontiidae; genus Aplodontia; species Aplodontia rufa. The sequence goes on along the minus strand of PVKS010003184.1, from coordinate 16,323 downwards.
GGAGATAGTTTCAGATATTTCTGTACATTGGCCCATAGATTATATGGAAAGATATTAAAAATCAGTTAAATCAAATGTATCCTGGTTGAACACAAAACAGCATAAAACAAAACCGCATGATTTTCCTAAAATATGTAACAAAGAATAGAATATCATTGAAATTTCAGAAATCATTTCTGAAATGGATTCCAAATCTAGACAATGGTGATAGTGGTACAATAATGTGAATATAGTAAATACCTCTTAATACTTAATACTTACAATGGTTAAAATGATAACTTTTATACATGTCATATGTATTTTGCCACAATAAAAATGATCTTTTAAAAGAAGGCATGGGTCACATAAATATGCCTGAAAATCTACTTTCCCAGGAACCTAAAATCTGGGGTTTGAGGAAGAAAGGATAAACCCAAGTTAAATTTGTTGGAATTCCCATCTTTTTTTCTTGTGGACAACCTACAAAGCGTTCACTAGCTTCTGGGCAGATGTGAATTCAGTTGGAGAATCAACAAAGAAGTGATGTTCACTTGGGTCCAGGCAGACTTGTGGGCAGCGAGTCTTCGGACATTAGTTGGTCTGAGTTCACTGCTGAGCCAGCTGCAGACAGGAGCTGGCAGGTTCAAGGGCTGTTGATGCTCACAGTGTCCAGCTGGGTCAGCTGACAATGAATAGAGCGACACAAGCAGCCCTTTATGTAGCTAGAGCCTGCTAGCTGCACTGCCACACAGTCCCTTTATTTGTTCCCTTTGGGTATTAGTGGTCTTAGGGCCTTTTGGATTTTTGTTGCTGCAGATGATATGAAATGTGGATGGATCGTTGTTGAAGTAGACTTTTCTTTAGATTAGGAAAAATTCCTGTTTAAAAATAAAATAACAACAAAAAGGAAAGATGGACAATGCCTGGCGGGATAGTATAGCATTTGAGGAAACGCTCCCAGCTTCTGCCCCTAAAAAACCAGCACACAGGTTTTGTCCGTCAATAACTAGTAGGAATAATTAATAGGAATTTTTAAGATCACTTGACATTCTTGCTCTTTTTGTTTTTGATTTTTAAATGTTTTTATTGGTACATTCTAGTTACACATAATATTGTAGTTCATTTTGTCATGATCAAACATGCATGGAGTATAGTTTGCTCCACTTTAGTCCCTAGTACTTCCTCTTTTCCTCTTGTCCTTTTTTATAGTTATAATATAGCTTAATTGATGTGGGAACCCAAGTAGGGTAGGAATGTGATGGGCCTCTGGCAGAGAAAATTCTATTTAATTGCAATGCAAAAATACAAATCGAAAGGGTGCATATCATTGGGAGTTGGAAGCCAAAATATTTGTGATAGCAAGGGGTAGAATTCTAACTATGAAAAGTTGTCATAGATTGTCCAGGATGTTCTTTGATGTATATATGAATTAAATAGGGACCTTGTCCAAGTACAGTTTCTCATTTGGTAAATTTTCCATTTCTATCAAACTTGCAGGGGAAGCTGCTACTGCCACTGCTCTGAGGATTATACTTCAAGCAGCAAGGCTTCAGACAACTGAGAGCAAGCAAAGGGGAAATTAGCATCATTCCAGTTGGATCTAGCATTTTCTTTAACTCATCAAGAGTTTAAAAATATAGCTTTGGTTCAAAAGAAACAAAATTCTAACTCAAAAATTGCTCTGAAATTGGTCGTTCAATTTTTTAGTTAGAGCTAATGGTTCTCAGCCAGAGAAAGTACCAACTTTAATGGGGTATTCAGAAGCACAGAAGGTATTATAGGTTGTACGATCTGTGGAAAATGCTACTGCTAGTTGGTATATAGGGGCCCAGGATGCTAAATACCTGACAATGTGTGGGAAAGTTCTGAACAAAGAACTTTTCCACCCAAGATGCCAAGAGAACACGCATTCAGATACCTGAGACAAATGCTGTGCCCATACCTGAAACAGCCAGTTGGGTCTTGGAACATCTCTTTGAGTCTCTACAGTCATCACTTGGTATCTAAGAAAGATTGATTCCAGGATCTCCCACTGATGCTAAAATCTCAGATTCTCAATTCTCATATGTAAAATGGCCTAGGATTTGCATGGAACCTGTGTACATCCTCCTGTACAATTTAAATCATCTCTATATAACGATTACTAACCTAGTACAAGGTAAGGTCCATAGTTGTTATACTGTCTTGTTTAGGGAATAATGACAAGAAATATGTCTGTATATGTTCAGTACAGATGCGATTCATTCCAAATATTTTTGATCTGTGGTTGTTGAATCCATGGATGCAGAATCTGCAAACGTGGAGGTCAGTTTGTATAGCCTGAACAACAGACCCTGTCATGTATTTTGGCTCATCTTTTAAGAATTCTGACCATGCTTGGGATGTTCCAGTGGGAAGAGTGGTGCTTCTGTCTCAGGTACCATGTGTGGTACATGAAATGACCAATTCTCCCATTATAGCATGAGCTCAAAAGGAAAGACTTCAGAAAGCCCCACAAAATCTGGGATCATCAAAACTCCAAATGAAAAATCAGAAAATGGAATGGCAGTGTCCCCTTTGGGATGACACTCAAATGCACCTCACTCCACTGTGGGGCTGTGACCAGCATGCCCAACATCAAGACAAACAGCTCCAAGGTTTCCAGGCTTATCACACTTCTACCACATTCTTTTCGACAAAAGGAAGAGTCCCATGGCCCTGGTTTGCTGGTCATCTTTCTAGATTCTGACCCCTGATCTCAAGAGATAGTGTCCAACATTATAACGAGCATATTAGAAATTTTTTGTGGCAACTCAGTTGAGATAAGAAGAAAAGATCTAGATATGAGAACAAGATGGGGACAATAGAGTGACGATGACCAAGTTACAGAAGCATGATGCAATCAGAGATTGAAGAGATAAAAGATAAGGTAGTAGATATTACAATAAATACACTCAATTTGGTATAAGGCAAATATCATTCAGCTTTTTTTTTTCAGAGAGAGGGACTGTGAGAGAGAGAGAGAATCAATTTTATTCAGTCCCTCATGTGGCCCTCATTGCTCTGACATGTCACTGTGCATGTGGTGCTGGGGTTTGAACCCGAGTCCTCGTGCATGCCAGGCAAGTGCCACAGTGGCCGAACCACCCTTCCAGCTCTTCATTCAGCTTCTTGCGCCTTCACATTAAGTGCAAGAGTTAGGAAACTTCTGCAAGGGTTTGGCAGAATTGGGGTGGTTCAGCCTGGAGAAAAGTTGCTGAGCTGGCTGAGTCATGGGAACTGCCAGGAAGCTGGGAAATGATTCCTGTTTCATCATGCTGCTGGCAGTCCCCTCTCACCACACTCCAGCACCCCATAGGAGATGCTCTGGCACTTCTCACATCACCCCACTACATTTCAGCAACCCTGAGGACAGGGAAAATGTTAATCCAATTAAAAAATGGTTGTGCAAGTAAAACTGTGTATATAACCCCACAATCATATGTTCACATGGAAATGTTATCTCTGAGAAGGTTGAACATTTTTTTCTAGCACTGGTTTCCTGGAAAGACAAACAGTTGTTCAGGGGCCCCTGGCCATAGCAACATACTTGTCCTGTGTGAGAACTGGCTACCCCATAGCCAGGCTTGGTTAAAGCCAGCTGACATTTGTGAATATCCTCCCGTTCTGTTTCAGTATTTACTTCTGTGAAAGTTCTGTTCTTTGGCTACACAAACTGGGGACTCACATTTGGTATGCATGTTTGCAAGTAAGTGTGTACAAACTTTCTGCCAACCTTTAATCTACCTGAACCTTGCCGCAGTTTGAATGTACAGGAAAAAAATGTTGTGTCTTATTTACATAATTTCTTGCCTTTCTCAAGCACGTCTGATTACTAGCTGCAAAACAAAGCAAACTAACCCATAGAACCCAAATAAATAGCTCATACATTAAAACTTTAGATGCATATAAGACTTCAAACAGTCCCTTGGCACTGTCTAACCCCCTCAGCAAGACACGCAGCTTTGATCTGCATGGCTGTGCTTGTGGCCAGTGGTACGACTGTGAGTCTCAGTGATGCCCATAGGGTCAGTGCTGGGCTCCCTGCTTGCTTCTGAGCAGAGATCTGGGGCTAGTGATTCCTGGTGAAACTTGCCAATACTGGAACCATTGTTATGGGGCATGGCCCCTGATGGATCCAGTTTCTCCATTTCAACAGCTGAAACCCCTCTAAGTGCCAGGAGCATCCTCTACACAATCACTGCAGACCCTGGCTTGTCTCCCTGACCATGGAGTTGAGGTCAGCCCTACAACTCTGGATCATTTCTTTTCTTCTGGAGCTTTATGAGGGACACTCAACCCCTATGTTAGGCTGTCCATCCCACCAAATTCTTCTCACTTTTTTGCCCACTATCCATCAGACTGGATGATGTAGGCTCTTTACATCTCCTCTAGGAAATTCTCCTCCTACCACACTGAAGAAAACCCAAGGCTCAGCAGAGGTCCATGGAAGGACTCTTCATCTCCACTGTGGGAGATGGTTCAAGTTGCAAGGCAGGCCGTCTGACTGACAGCTCAAAGAATGTACCAAATCTGCAAAGCCTGGACTTTATACCTAGCATCTTGCCAAAGAGGACACATACCTGCTCTCACACCCAGGTAAACTCCTTGACTCTTAGATGAGGGACTGGAATACAATGTGGCTCAAGGGAAAAAATGCATTAGTTATTTTTTTATTTGTAAACTATTGTCTCTATTACAACTATTCTATACTGTCTTGGATGAAAACTAAGACAACACAATAAATAATTATGTAATTCAGTAGATGAAAAACTTAAAGAAATTTTTTTATAAGAACTGTAAAAATTGGGTATTGACCACATTTTAAATATTGACTATTTGACTATGCCTGTGTGTCTAGAAGGCTGGTTGTTACTTGTACACACTTGTGCTCCTGTCCTCTTTTCAACCTCACACAACTAATTTTTGATGACCAAAAAAAGAAAGTGAATGTCAGGGCATGTGACTTGCACTCTAGGACATATTGTAACTTCCAAACACTGAGTCAGCAGTCTAATGGTTTAGCCTTCACACTCCTGACAGCTGTTTATTTCTTTCAGGGTAATTTCAGAGAAAAATATCTAGAAGGGATTCACTGCCCTAGTTCTATCAGAAAACATACGTAAGATATTGAGTAGTTTTATAGCACAAAATCTAACATTAAATAACCACATCACAAAACATTTACAATTTCAGTTATAATTTATCTTACATCAGGTAAAAAGATGTTTAAATCATGCAACTGATACTTTGTAGACATATAATGGGATCATGCATGGAGACGTAGAGGGTGAGAAAGTTTTCCCAGTGCTATTTTAAGGCAATGAGAGAATGATAGAATTTGAAAGGCGCTTTAAGTCTATCCAATTCAAGCCCTACCTTCTGCTTCTGACTGACTGGTTGAATTCTAGCAAATGAGTAGGGCTACTCAAAGATCAGGAAGATTTGGGGTTAGAGTTAGTCATGAATAAAGTGGTCCAGATAAAAAGGCATCAGCCATTAGGCTCAGAATGAAGCCTGGGACCTGTACAACAGACCACACTGTGACCCAGAGGGTCATCTTGGCAAAAGCAGTCCCCAGAGAGGAAGACCACACAGCATTTGCTTCCAGAAGATGGGGGCTCCAGCTGCTTCTGGCATATGGTAGTTTGTATATACAAGGTAACTCTGGCTGGTTTCCTGATACTGGCTTTATCTCCTGTAGTGCTACAAATTTAAAACAATTACTAATGAAATAACTAAAGCAAAAATGTCAAAGTGCAAACAAAAGAATTAATACAATAGAAATTATCTACTTATTGCAAAAGAAGGAAATAAAGGTGGAACAGTTATGACACTAACAAAACAAAGTCACCTTGAAATAAATATCAAAAATGATAGAGTTTCAATCATATACATAATAACATTAAATGTGAATAGATTAAACACTCCAATTAAAAGGCAGAGATTGTCGAACTGAATTTAAAAGACAAGATCTGGATACATGCTATCTGCAAGACATTTTATATTCAAACAGACTGAAAGTAAGAGGATAGTAAAGATATATCATGCAAATAGTAACTTTGTGAAACCTGGACTGGCTTACTAATACCAAACAAAATAAACCAGACCAAAAAAGTAGTTAAGTATAAAAGGGGACTTTAATAGCAAAAAAAAGTTAGGTGCATAGTTTCCATTGGAGAATTATTCTTCCTGTTTATAATACTACAAGTCTATGCCCATACTTGGACTAGTGTCACACATCCACCACTATAATGTCTTACAAAATATTTTTACCACCCTCAAATGCCCTGTGCTCCAGCTATTTATCTTCCTCACTTTACCCAGTGGAAACCTGACAATAACAGACCTTTTCTACTATCTTTATGATTTTACCTTTTCCAAATATTATGTAGGTGGAATCAAAGAATATGTTGTTTCCATATTGTCCTCTTTTACTTAGCAATACTCATTTAAAGCTCCTTCATGTAATTTTCTTTTTCTTTTTCTTTTGTAGGGCTGAGGATTGAACTTGGGGCCTTGCGCATGCTAGGCAAGCACTCTGCCACTGAGCTAAATCCCCAACCCCTGTAATTTTCTTTATTGCCAAATAATAGTCTGTTGTGTATTTGTACCAGTTCATTTATCCGTTCATCTATTGAAGTATGTCTTGGTTAATTCCAAGTTTTAACAATTATGAATAAGGCTGCTATAAACATTCACATGCAGGTTTTTGCGTAGGCTGCATTTTCATTCATTTGGATAAATATAAAGCCATTTGATCGATGGATCTTACGGTAAGACTACGCTTTATTTTGTGAGAAACCTCTAAGCTGTCTTCCAAAATGAGTGTGCCATTTCACATTTGCATGAGCAATGTGTTATAGCTAAAATAAATGCCATTGTAGTACAGTTACAGTATCGTAAGTGCTGCAATAAAAGTTATAGTTTCTGCACATCCTCACTGTCATGTGTTGTTAGTGTTTTGGTTTTTGACTGTTTTAATAGTTGTGTAATGATATTTCATAGCTGTTTTATTTTTCAGTTCCCTAATGACATACCATGTTGAACATCTTGTCGTGTACTAATTTTCCATCTGTATATCTTCTTTTATGATGTGTCTGTTTAGATTTTCCCCATTTTTATTTTATTTATTTATTCATTTATTTATATTTTTAAAGAGAGGACAGTGAAAGAGAGAGAAGATGAGAAAAAGAATTTTATTTAGTTTTTCATATGTCTTTCATTACTCTAAGACTTTGTTGTGTACATGGTGCTGGGGTTTGAACTAGCCTACTTATGCATGCCAGGCAAGTGCTGTAACCACTGAGCCACCGCTCCAGCCCCGATCTTTTTCCCATTTTTAAAAATTCGATTTGTAATTTTCTTATTGTTGAGTGTTAAGAGATCTGCGTATATTTTGGAAAACAGTCCGTTATCACATAAGTTTTTTGCAGCTATTTACTCCCAGACTGTGGCTAGATTCTCATTCTCTTGAAGAGAGAAGATTTTTTTTTTTAATTTTAATGAAGTACATTTTATCAGTTCTTTCTTTCAAGGAGTTTGTCTTTGGTCTTGCGTTCAAAATGTTACCACCATAATCAAGGTAACCTATACTTTCTTACATTGTTTTCTAGGAGTTTTCTAATTTCGCATTTTAAATTTAAGTCTATAATGAATTTTGAGTTAATTTTTTGTCTAGTGGGTAGATTAATTATTTTTTAGTATGTGTTTGTGCATTTGCTCCAGCTCGTTTGTTTGAAGGGTGATCTCTTCTCCTTTATGCTCCGTTTGCTGCATTGTCAAGGATCAGTTGACTAACTTATGTGGGTCTAATTCTAGGGTCCCTATTCTGTTCCATTTACCAGTTTGTCTATTCTCTCACCAATACTATACAGTCTTGATTGCTATAGCATTATAGTAAATACTGAAATTAAATAGTGGCAACTTTCCAACTTTGGTCTTCTCTTTCAGTATTACATGGGCTATTCTAGATCTTTTAGTTCTTCATACAACTTTGTAGCAGTTCATATCCACAAAGTAGCTTGCTGAGATTTTGACTGGATTGCACTGAATCTATAGATTGTTTAAAAGAACTGACATTTAACTGTGTGTGCGTGTGTGTACACACGTATGTATTTTTGTCTTTACCAGTGAGGTTTGTACTATTTTATGCTTTCTTATTGTTGTTTAGCATTTATTCATTTCACCTTGAAGAACTCCTTTAGCACATCTTGGAAGGCAGGTTTAGTGACAAACTCTCTCAGTCTTTGTGTATCTGGGAATGTCTTTAGCTGTCCATTTTCAAAGAACTGTTTTGCTCAGTATAGTATTCTTGGTTATTAGGGTTCCCCCCCAGTATTTGAAATATGTTATTCTACTCTCCTTTGGGCTGCGAGATTTTCCTGAGAAACATGTCAATAGTTTAATGAAAGTTCCTTTGTTGTTTCAGCCATTTTTCTTTTTCTACTTTTAAAATTCTTTTATCTTTGACTTTTAACAATTTAATTATGATGTGCCTCAGTGTAGACCTCCTCAGGATCAATCTATTTGAGATTCTTTGGGTTTTATGAATCTGATTGTACATTTCCCTCCCCATTTCTGAGAAGTTTTCAGCCATTTTTCTTAAAATTGATTTTCTGTATAATATCTGTTCCTCTTCTGAAACTTCCATAATACACACGCTGCTCCGCCAAATGGTGTCCCTTTGGCTTTCTTTATCTGTCTCCATTCTTTTTTTTTTCTTTTTTCACATGGATAATTTAAAATGACATGGCTTTGAGTTCAATCATTCCTTTCCTTGATTGAGTTTGCTATTGAAATTCTCTATTGAATTTTTCATTTTTTAGTTCCAGGATTTCTGTGTTAAAAAATACATATCTTTTTTTGGGGAGAGGTATTGATCAAATTGTATTGCCAAGTAGAATTCCATTGTATATAAGTACCAAAGTTTTTGTATCCACTCATCAAGTGAGGGGCATCTGGGTTGGTTCCATAGTCTAGCTATAGTAAATTGAGCTGCTATAAACATGATGAAGCCACATTACTATAATATGCTGATTCTAACTCTTTTGGGAAAATACCCAGGAGTGGGATAGCTGGGTCGTAAGGTGGTTCCATTCTTAATTTTTTGAGGATTCTCCACACTGCTTTCCATAGTGGCTGAACCAGTTTGCAGTTCCACCAGCAGTGTAACAGCGGTTCTCATTTCCCACAGCCCTTCCAGTATTTGTTGTTGTTAAAAATTTTCATTTTTGCCACTCTAATAGGAGTGAGGTGGTATCTCATTGAAGTTTTGATTTGCATTTCCCTTATACCTAATGATGTAGAGCAATTCCTCATATATTTGTGGGCTTTCTGGACTTCCTCTGGTGAGAAGTTTCTTTTAAGATCTGTAGCCCATTTATTGATTGGATTATTTGTGATTTTGGTGTTTTGTTTCTTTAGTTCCTTGTATATATTCTGGATATTAGCCCTCTGTCTGAGGTGTAGCAGTCAAAGGTTTTCTCCCATTCTGTAGTTTCTCTCTTGATGTTCTTGATTAGATCTTTAGCTGTGCAAAAACTTTTTAGTTTAATTGCATCCCATTCATTTATTCTTGACTTTACTGCTTGAGCCATGGGAGTTTTGTTAAGGAAGTAGCTGCTGACTCCTACATCCTGTAGTGTTGACCCTACTTCTTTTTCTAGTAAGTTTAAAGTTGTTGGCTTAATATCCAGTCTTTGACCCATTTTGATTTAATTTTTGTTCAGGGTGAAAGATAAGGATCCAGCTTCAGTTATCTACACATGGCTGTCCAATTGACCAACAGTGTTTGTTGAACAGACTATCTTTCTTCCACACTATGCTTTTGCCCCCTTTATCAAATAGTTAAAGATATGGGGGTTTGTCTCAGGATCTTCTATTCTGTTCCACTGATCTTCGGTTCTGTTTTGATACCAATACCACGCTGTTTTTGCTACTACGGCTCTGTAGTATAATTTCAGGTCAGGGATTGAGATACCCCCTACTTTTTCCTTCCTGTAATGTTTTGGCTAGTCTGGGTCTCCTGTTATTCCATATGAACTTGAGAATTGCTTTTTCTATATCTGTGAAGAATGCCATAGGTATCTTGATGGAGATTGCATTAAATCTGTATAGGGCTTTGGGTAGAGTGGCCATTTTTATTATATTGATTCTGCCTAACCATGAGCATGGAATGTTTTTCCATCTACTCAGGTCTTCTGTAATTTCTTTTTTTTTAGTGTTTGATAGTTTTCTTTGTAGAGGTCCTTAATATCCTTTGTGAGGTTAATGCCCAAGTATTTCATTTTTTTGGAGGAGATGGTGAATGGGGAGAGATTTCCTGATTTCTTCTTCTGCGGATTTGTTGCTGGAGTAAAGGAACACTAGTGACTTACTGGAATTGGTCTTGTAGTCAGCTACTTTGCTAAAATCACCTATAAGCTCTAGAAGTTTTCTGGCCGATGTTATTGGGTCTTCTAGGTATAGAATCATGTCATCAGCAAATCGAGATAACTTAACTTCCTCTTTTCCTATACAAATACCTTTGATTTCCTTGACTTGCCTGATAGCTCTGGCAAGGGTTTCAAGGACTATATTGAACAAGAGTGGGGATAGCGGACAGCCTTGTCTTGTACCTGAATTGAGTGGAAATGCTTTCAGTTTTTCTCCATTGAGGATAATGTTGACTATGGATCTGTCGTAAATGGATCTGACATAGTTAAATTATCTTCCCTTGATCCCTATCTTTTCCAAAGTTTTGAGCATAAAGTGGTGTTGAATTTTATCAAATGCCTTCTCTGCATCAATTGAGATGATTATATAATTTTTGTTTTTAATTGTGTTTATGTGGTGAATTGCATTTATTGATTTGCGTATGTTGAACCAGCCTTGTTTTCCTGAAATGAGGCCCACTTGATCGTAATGTATTATCTTTTTAATGTGCTTTTGTATCCAATTAGCTAAAATTTTATATGGATTTTTGCATCAATGTTCATCAGGGAAATTGGTCTGTAGTTTTCTTTCCTTGACATGTCTTTGTTGGGTTTTAGAATCAGTGTTTGGGAGTGATCCCACTCCATCAATTTCCTGGAAGAGCTTGTAGAGGATCAGTGTTAGTTCTTCTGTGAAGGCCTGGTCGAATTCTGCCGTATAACCATCCGGACCTGGGATTTTCTTTTTTGGGAGAACTTTGATTGCTGCTTCAATTTTGCTAACTGCGATAGGTTGGTTTAGATTTTCAATATCCTCCTGTGTTAAAGAGGGGATGTCCTGTGTGTCCAAGAACCTGTCCATGTCCTCCAGGTTATCAAACTTGGCAGAGTATAAATTTTCAAAATAGGTTCTGATAATCTTCTGGATCTTGGATGAGTCTGTGGTGATATCCCCATTTTCGTCTTTGATTTTGTGATTTCCTTCATTTCCTTCTTCCTTTTGGTGAGGTGGGCAAGGGGTCTGTTGATTTCGTTTATTTTTTCAAAGAACCAACTCTTAGTTTTGTTAATAGTTTGTATAGTTTTTTTGTTCTCAATTTTGTTGATTTCAGCTCTGATTTTGGTAATTTTCTGTCTTCTGTTAGCTTTGGGGTTGGATTGTTCCTCTTTTTGTAGTCATTTGAGCTGAAGCATAAGGCTATTTATCTGATCTCTTTCTAGATTTTTGATGTATGCACTTAGTGCTATAAATTTACCTCTTAAGAGTGCCTTCATATTGTCTCAGAGGATTTGCTGTGTTGTTTCCTCATTCTCATTCAATTCCAAGAACTTCTTAATTTCTGCTCTCATTTCCTCTTTTACCCATACTTCGTTTAAGAGGTAATTATTCGATTTCCAAGTATTTGAGTAGTTTCTGTTGTTTCTCTTGTGGTTGATTGCTAAGATCATAGCATTATGATCTGACAGAATACATGGGATTATATCCACTTTTTTATATTTGTTAAGATTATCCCGGTGAACTAGGATGTGGTCTGTTTTAGAGAAGGATCCATGAGCTGCTGAGAAGAAGGTAAATTCAGCTGTCTTTGGATGGAATATTCTGTAGATGTCTGTTAAGCCCAATTGATTAATAGAGTTGTTCAGATTGGAGATGTCTTTATTGATTTTTTGTTTTGATGATCTGTCTAGAATTGACAGTGGTGTGTTGAAATCCCTCAGAATTATTGTGTTGAGATCAATGAGGGGATTAATGTCCTTAAGTATTTTTTCCACGTATTTGGGCAGGTTGTAATTGGGGGCATAAATGTTGATTATCATTATATCTTCTTGGTGGACTGTCCCTTTAAGTATGATAAAGTGTCCCTCTTTGTCCTTTTTGACTGGTTTTAGTTGGAAATTGATTTTATCCAAAATTAGAATCACCATGCCAGCTTGTTTTTTTGGGACGCAGGCCTGGTAGACATTTTGCCATCCTTTCACTTTCAGCCTGTGTCTATTTTTGAATGTCAAATGTGTCTCTTTCAGGCAACATATTGTTGGATTTTGTTTTTTGATCCAGTGGGCCAGTCTGTGTCTTTTAATTGGGGCATTGAGACCATTCACATTCAAGGTTAGAATAGATATGGGAGGCTGAGTCTCTGACTTTGTATCAGTTACAGAGTTTTGAGTCATCTTGGAAGTCAGTTTGTGTATAATATGATTATTGACTCGCCACTGTTTAAGGGTTTAGGATATCATTGGCATTTTCTTCTGATTAGAGAACATCCTTGAGAATATTCTGTAGTGCAGAATTTGTTTTCATGTATCTTGCTAGGTTGAGTTTATCGTTGAAGTACTTAATTTCCCCATCACATTTGAAGCTGAGTTTTGCAGGGCATATTATCTTTGGGTGGAGGGTGTTATTTTTTAACACTTGAAAGATATTGTTCCAAGCTCTTCTGGCCTTCATTGTTTGCTCTGAAAAATCCATAGTGATCCAAATTGGTTTGCGTCTAAATGTGATTTGGGGCTTTTCTCTAGCAGCTTTTAGGATCTCTCTTTAATTTCTCTGTTATTCATTTTGTATATGATATGTCTTGGTGAGTTTCTCAATTGATTAGGTCTATTTGGTGTTCTATAAGCATCTTGGATATGATATTCTGGATCAATAGTAAAATGAGGGAAGTTCTTGTTTATGATTTCACTTAACAGGTTCTTGAAGCCTCTTGTTTGCTGTTTGGAGTTTTCCTCCAGGCCAACAATTCTCAGATTATTACACCTCATCTCATCAAATATTATTTGGAAGTTCTGATTATGTAGTATAAGCTGTTTATCTTGTTTAACTTCTTTGAATTCTACATTGTTTAGCCTATTCTCATTCTCTGATACTCGTTCTTCAAGAGCTGAAGTTCTATTTTCAATGGTGTCTACTCTGGTGTTGGTATCTTCCAGTGAAGATTTGAATTGATTAACCGTGTTTTTCAATTCTGATAGCTCTGCTACATTTCTTTTCAGAATGTCTATTTCTTTGTATAGCTGATCTTTCATCTCATGGAATTGCTCCCTTATTTCCCTGTAGAAGTTGTCTCTCATCTCTTGAAATTGTTCTCTGATATCTTTCCTTATTTCATCTCTCAACTCTTTGATTGCATTACTAATCATAATGTTGATACAGTGTCTTTGGTTTTCATCTAGGGCCCCAGCTATGTGATCTTTGGGTGGAGAGCTGTGGGGTTGAGGAGGGGAGTTATTTCCCCTTTTCCTCATTTTCTGAGTCAGAGAGCATGTCTTGTACTTCAAGCTTGTTACTCTTGGTGGAGTAATTGGAGCATCTTATGGCTTTGCTTCATTGTGATGGGTTTCTTTGAGAGAGCTCTCACAATATATTATGATAGCAAGCCAGTACCTGTTTTGAGGTGTGTCTATTTTTTCAGATAGTAGGGTCTCTCTGAAAGTGGGGGGGAAGGGGTGACTAGGAAGTGAAGTAGGTGAATTGGGGAGGTATAAAATCACACCTGCCTTAGAGTAAAGAGGCACAAGGGATTATGGGGGAGTAGGTTATTTTATTAGGACTAAGGAAAACATAGAAAGGGGTGCAGGTAGGGTAAAGACTTTGGGTGAGAATGAGAGAAAAATGCTTATACTTAGGGATTACCAGAGTACAGACGAGGAAGAGGTTAGTATAGGGCATGGTTATCTTCACTCACCAGATGTGGAGGCTAATTTGCTATCATGAAATGTTTTCCTGATTGAAACCCAATGTTATAGGGATAGCAGTAGGGTTCAGGAAGACATAGAGAAACTAGGAGCCAATCACCAATACATACAGACAGATAAATATTTATATCCACTAACACCAAATTCAGTATTAATTGTAAAGCAAGAAAGGAAAAAAATCCCCACAGTAATGTTAAAAATTTTTAAATATTATATTCCAGTTGGATCCCCGTTTTTTATTAAAAAAAAAACCGAGAGGCAAAAAAAAAAAAAAAAAAAAAAAAGCAAAACAAAACTAGTTGGTGAAGTTCTGAGTTTTTCTGCCCTCTAGGTCAGCGAGTATGTACCATAGGGGGAATGTGTTCAAATCTGTCATCTAACTGGGGATTCTTGGCAGTTGAGTTTGTCGGGGGAGAAGCAGATTGGTTAAGTCTGGTGACCTGGTTTTTCTTAGAGGATCTCCTCAAAATTTTCTGTTGCAAAGGGGTATCAGCTCCCCCTGGGCTGTAATCCTGAGATGATTGCTTTCTGCCTATCCACACTCTAGAATTTCTTGGGCCTGGGGCTCAGAAGCTGTAGACAATCTAGTTGATCCTAGTGTAGATAGATGTGTGGGTCTCTGACTGATCCAAGGAGAGTGGCCAGGATCCCTGGTGACTCACTCTGTGTGTGAAGTCCCAAGAGCTGCTCTGTGGGGTTGACTGAAACCTGCGAAAGATGGTCCAGATTGTGCCATTGCTTATGTGGTTCTCAGTTGCAAGCACTAGGGGGCGCCCAGCTGGAGAGGTCAAGGCCTACGCAGCCTTGGCTATGCACGGGGCTCAGATGCTAAGATGAAGCCCACGCTACCCCATATATTCAAAGCTTCCCGAGGCAGATGTCAAACAGAGGCTGAAGCAGAGGATCCCCTTTAGAACGATGTGCCCTGCTGGAGCGAGCTCTGTTCAGACTCCTCCTATTTGGGCGTGTAGAGGGGCGGGGACCAACCCAGCGGTTTGCGAGCTGGAGAGGGGATTCGCAGTTCCACACAGCCCTCAGGGCAGATGGCCAGATTGGGGGGGGGGTAACTTCTCTTTCTGATCATAGGGACTGAGGCCTCAAGTTGCTGCCGATCGACCTGCCCCACTCTCACACAATAGTGCGAGCACTTATGTTAAAGGGCTTCAAAATTTGCTCTTGAAAACCTTGAGCACAGGTGGAGAATTATTGTCCGCTGTGATTGAGTTAAAGATCTTGTGCCGAATCCTCTCCTTGCCAGGCTCCGCAGGCAGTGACCGGAGGTGGAGAGGGAACTCCCAGCACCACACAGTCTCTTTGGGCAAGGGCCCAATCTCAGAGTGATAGATTCTGCTTTTCTGACTGTGGCGGCTGAGGCGCCAAGACCGTTTTTTTTTTTTTTTTTGCTGAGCAACCCGCCCTGCCCTCAGGGAAACGTCACAATGGCAGCCGGAAGCTGCAGCTCGAGCAAACAGCTGCAAAAGCTGTAAGTTCGCTAATGTGAGCGATTAATTCCCAGCAGTTTATACAAGATTATGTAAATTAAGAGCAGTCAGATCAGTGAGTTCGCAGCCAGGTTACGGTACTTGGTTAGGAAAAGGAAACTCGCTCCATTTCCTCCCTCAGGAGTAGCTCCCGTCCCCCCGGGTGTAGGGCAGAGTGCCGCGGGCTCCGCTAAGCTCTCCTTTATACTCGTTAATGGACCATGTTATTCTTTTGGAGTTAAAAAATTAGCGGGGGATAATGTTCCCCCACACTGGGAGCTTTGTCCTACCGTGGGAATCCGAGTGCTGTGCTGCAGCGTGAGGTGATTCTCGGGAGCGTCTCGGAGTCACTGTTGGTGGAGGTGGACGCCATCTTCCAAATCTCCCAAGTGCCCCACTCTTGACGAGTGGACTCAAAAGCTGTGGAACATATATACAATGGAGTACTGCTCAGCTATTAGAATGATATTATGGCATTTGCAGCCATTTGCAAATGGATGGAGATGGAAAGAATTATGCTAAGTGAAGTATCCCAATCTCAGAGACTCAAGGGCCGAATGTTTTCTCTCATTTGTGGAAGCTAGAATACAACCGGAAACAGTATGATAGATGGCTAAGCTAATAATCACCTCAACATGTATGACCTTACATGAGCAGGGGGATCCTTGCCTGTGATGCCGGGGCATGAAGGGAGGGTTCCAGGGAGGGGGATGGAAGTAGGAAGGATTTCAAGG
>PVKS010003183.1:0-98635 GCA_004027875.1 Aplodontia rufa | reverse complement strand
CTGTTAGAGTGGCAAAAATGAAAAATTCGAACAACAACAGATGCTGGAGGGGCTGTGGGAAAAGAGGAACGCTGTCACACTGCTGGTGGGACTGCAAACTGGTTCAGCCACTCTGGATGAACTACCTTATGAACCACCTTATGACCCAGCTATCCCACTCCTGGGTATTTTCCCAAAAGAGTTAGAATCAGGATATTATAGTGATGTGGTTTCATCAATGTTTATAGCAGCTCAATTTACTATAGTTAGATTATGGAACCAACCCAGATGCCTCTCGCTTGACGAGTGGATACAAAAACTTTGGTATATATACTCAATGGAATATTACTCAGCCATTAGAGAAGACGATATTATGGCTTTTGAGATCAAATGGATGGAGATGGAAAGAATTATGCAAAGTGAAGTATCCCAATCTCAGAGACTCAAGGGCCGAATGATTTCTCTCATCTGTGGAAGCTAGAATACAACTGGAAGCAGTATGTTAGACGGCAAAGCTAATAATAACTTCAAATTGTATGATTCTTTTTGCAATAGGGAGATGACTCCTTAGGATACTTGGAGGCATAGGCTGGGGGACAGGGTGAAGGGAAGGCTTAGGAAAATCACCTAGGAGACTGGAGCGACTGAATATAGGTCATCTTAGAAGGTGATGTCTGACTTCCACGAGATATCCATTCAACTCAGCAGTTCTTCTGGGGGATACAGCAACATGGGGAACCCAAGCTGAGCATCCATGACATGGCATTAGCACTAGATAACTAAGTATATATTCATTTGTTCTGGAATATTTGATAATGTTTTCCCCTCAATTGTAACTATATATCATCTAATAAATAATAAATTTAAAAAAATAAAAAAACTTCTTTCAACAGATAAAAGCAACCATTTTTTATTTAAAATTTAAAAAATTACATTTTATTGAAATTTTATAAACCTATGAGAAAGAAAAAAGCAGCTTCTGCTATCCATGTGATAGCTTTGTTCTATCAATGAGGCCTTAAAGTCACCAGGAGCAAGCCTGCCACTCCACTGACAGGCCTTAGTGTTCTGTTGCACATAAACACTTTAGCATAACTTCACTATCAGGCAAGATCATTTTGTGAAACATAATGGATCAAAACACAAATAACACAACTCCATAGTTCTGTCTGAATACAGACAAGACTTGAACCTTGTCAAAAATCACAAGAATAAACACACATCTCATTCCTTGGATAATGTGAAAAACTGCTATATCTATTTTAGCAAAGGTTAGTTTCCCTTCCTTTCAGATGAGATTTATCCAAACATAGAATTATTCTCATTTGTGTCAGCCCTCAATCACAGCAAGCGCTTGTTCCCTTAAAACTCTTCTAAAAAGTCGTTAACACAACCAAGGTCCCATAATAAATCCTTACCAGCACCAACTTACTGAGATGTCCCATGTGTCCTGAATCTAGTGATCAACCTAGCTTTTGGTTGAAGGACGTTGACACTTAGAATACAATTGCATTTTATATACTAGGATAATTACTGTAAAAATGGAACAAAATTACATGAGAAATAGTGATTCTAATAACCAAGGGTAAGAGAAATAGATTATATGGAATAGATGCATAATAATCAGTGAATTGCACATTTTTGTTTGTTAATATGTATACATATATGTTTGTGTATATATATATATATATATATATATATATATATATATATATATATATAGTTGGTTTATCAGCAGAACATCCAGACACATGCAGTGGTAATTAAGAGTCAATAATCTTTCTTATTTTACTGAATTTCAGTCATATCAAACTTTACACATATTTTTTGTTTGGTTTTCTTACAGCCCTTGGTACTACCATTCCCAAAGCAAGATTTTTTGGGGGTTGGGACATGAAAGAAGGAAGAAAAGATAAAATGATAATTGGGATACCCTCTACTCTCTTTGAATGAGATGCTCATCCAGAACATGAGGCATTTTCTTGTTCATTCTATTCCTACCACTGATGATTTCCTGTTTTTATTTTAAATGGAAGCATTTTAATTGAGTAACAAAATAACAGTAGTTGAGAAATGTCTTTCCCTATTAACATTAAGGTTAAGAATGATGATATTTTTGTCTTTTCCTTAAAGACACCTGTCAGGTTGAAGGTTCTCTCTGATATGTGGAAGCTAACCTCAAATAAGGAAAAGACTAGAGGAATAGACAAAGGAGAAGGAAATGGAGGAAGGAGGAAAGAGATAGGGAAAGTTCGTGGAATAAATCAGACTTAAGTTTCCAATGTTCATATATGAACATATCATAGTGAATCTCATAAACATGTATATCAACAAGTCACCAAATTAAAAAGAAACTATTAGTAAATTACAGGAGGATCAACAGAGCAGAGGGAAGAGAATAGTGGGTGGAAATAAATACTGGGGACTAAATTAGAATAGTTACACTGCATGCTTTTATAAAATTGTCAATGCTTACCCTATTGTTAAGTATATCTAAAAAGAACTGGGGATTAGAGGAAAGGAAGGAAAGGGAAATCCTGGGAACTGAGTTAAAACAAGTATATTCCAAGTTTTTATAGTTATGTCAATGTATATTCTATTGTCTTGTATATCAAAATTTGGGTGGAAGGAACGGAGAGGAAGGGGAAAAACTGGAGGCTAAATTAGAACAAGTTAAACTCCACACTTTTTAATTGTATTTATTTTTTCATCTGGCCTTTGTTTCTGAAACTTAGTTGTATAGGTTGTCCTGGGGTCTGAACCCAGGTTCTTGCACATGTCAGGCAAGCGCTTCAATAGCTGAGCCACCGTTTCTAAACTCCATACTTTTATGTCATTGTATGATCTTATGTCATGTATACCTAAAAAGGAACCAATAAAAAAAATTTATCTCTTAATTTTATACTCATCAATCTCAGTTAAGGAATTTACTTTCTTTTTTCCCCCCCACATTTATTAGAAGTATATTGCGATACAGGATACAGATGAGGGGGAAACATTGTCAAAACTGTAGCAATCAATGTGTATAAACTTTGATAACCAGGGGTAATGCTAACACATAGATAAGCTACTATGAGTTTCATCTATTGCAGTTTCCCCCAGAAGAACTCATGTGTTAAATGGATATCTAGTGTAGGAATTACATCGGCTTCTGGAATGGTTCCCCCATCTTCCCCATCACCAGACTCCTATGAGTTCTTCGTATACCCTCCCCCCTCCCCATCCCCTTCCCTCCACCTCCGAGTTACCTAGGGAGCTTTCGCCCCTGTTGCACTGGAAGTCATTCAGTTTGAGGCTTTGTTAGGTCAGCCGTCTGTCCTACTGCTTCAACATAAATTCTAGTATCAACAGATGAGAGAAACCATTCGGCCCTTAAGTCTCTGAGCTTGGGAGACTTCACTAAGCATAATTCTGTCCATCTCCATCCATTTGACTTCGAAAGCTATAACATCGTCTTCTCTGATGGCCGAGTAGTATTCTATAGTATATATGAACCAAAGCTTTTGTATCCACTCATCAAGTGAGGGGCATCTGGGTTGGTTCCATAATCTAGCTATAGTAAATTGAGCTGCTATAAACATGGATGAAGCCACATCACTATAATACGCTGATTCTAAATCTTTTGGGAAAATTCCCAGGAGTGGGAAGGAATTTACTTTCTAAAATAAGTTGTCTCTAGCTCAAATGATGGACTTTGATTACTTGAAGAAACTTATCATATTGTTTCTGATTTCCCCTGTGTTAATGTTGTCTCTCTGTTGTCTCACAGTCCCTTTCCCCCTGCCTTTCTTTACCTTCCCTGTCTTCTTCCGTTTCTTTTACTCTCTTTTCAAGTATTTGTTAAATCTTTATCTATCATAGTCTGTTTCAGGCTCTGAGTTAGCTTTCTTCTTTCTTCTGCAAAATTACAAGCTGAAAGGATAAAAGGCGCATTTTCCCCCATTCAGTGGTATAATTAAGGGTGTTCTGAATATTATGGATGCTCCTTCTGCCTATGGGTAGATTTTGTTCACCATCACCCTTCGAGGCATTTTCCTCCATATCAGCTATAATGTATCAACATTTTGTAACTTATGGTCTGACTGCAGTCTAATTGATGCAGACCTGGAAAATCCTCTTATCTTATCATAAGGTCAACTGTGTTTTGAATCATTTAATGATTATTTATTTAGAGATGAGTCATGACTGGAAGAGCACATTTGAATGGTTGATGGTATGTGTAGAAGTTGGACTGGTATACACATATTTCCTAATGAATAATCACTCCACAGGTAAATGTCAAGTTCCAATCAAATACAGAAAAGTCACACAGGATACTATAGTCATTCTGGACTCCGGTACTTTTCAGTAGAAGTCGAATAAAACACTACGAGTTGCTCTGCTACAGGTGAACACCTTTAAAACTGTCAGGCTGGCCTGTACAACGTCCCTCCCAGAAGCTGGCACAGGCAGCAGTTTTACTATGAACCCAGAATTTCATGGTGCAGAGAGGTCATGATTTATAATGGTCAACCATGATTCATTAGTGGTAGATGGACAAAGGATAAAACAATGCGATTTATTGGGTCAGCACACTAAGTATTAAAAATGAAGACATGGACAGATTTATTATATTTTCAACTTCAGAATATTTTCAAGGTGACTTTAAATTGCCTGATGCCACATCTTAAAAATTAAATCAATGGCTTAGAATTCAAAATGAAATATAGAGTAGTTTTTATAGAGAAAGCATAAAAGTTTGACAGAGGAAGTTTTGCTGTTTCTGTATAGCTTTAATTTAAATTTATATTTGGATTCCATTGACCCTCAATATTTAGGGTAGAAGTGAACCTTTACTTTTTTCACATTGATTTTTGGATTTCTATTTTAATTCTCCACAATGAGTGTCTGCCATTTTTGATGGTAAAATGATGCTTAGTGTTGATAACCAGAAAAGACCTTGACTGGGGGAGTGAAATCTGTAACACACCCTGGATCCGACTTTATGTAAAAAGATTTGAAAGCAGTTGAGGATAGAGGTACATGTTAAGAAGAGTTGCAGCTCATGGCAGGTTGAGAAAAGCTAGGATCACCCCATGGTTGTTTTACCTGCTTTTGCTCCTCGCACATGGGATCTGTTGGAAAATCATAACTTTCCAGCTGGTGCTAGTACTAGTTCTATCTCACCATGCTGAAACTCAAAGTCAAAGAGAACCTTGTTTGGAGCACTTATGCACACTTCTGAAAATCTCAAGTCTGAAAGGAAATTGACTAAGTCAGATTTCAGAGCAAAATGCTCAAATCAAATATAGATTTGAGTTGTAGTGTGAGAAGAAACAATTGGACTTCCTCCGAGAGAGATTTCTTATCCCTGAAGCAGTGGAAAAACTGAAAAGAGTGGCTTTTGGTCCTTGGAATGTTCCAAGACTGAAGGAGAAAACCTGGTCTTAAACAAAATTGTTTGAGATAATTGTTTAATTGTTTCTTTCATAAACCCTCCTTGTGGCATATTGCAGAGTCCTCTCATATTTCCTTCTTAAAATTAGATCATTCCTCTGCACCCTCTAAGAGCCTACGACTCACTTTGAGATGACTCTAGTGAACAAAAAGCCCCCCCACTCTCCCAAGCCGGCATTCTGAGCTTTTATGTCTCACTGCCTGTCACAAGGAAGCTTCCTGGACATTTTAGACTTTTTAAAAAACTGCAATTCAATAAAAATGAAGATTTTCCTTTTAGGTCACCATTTCTTCTGGCAGACTGAGCCTAAAGTGCACTTTATTTCCCTTTAATTTAACAGCTCCAGCAGCTTTTCCAGTTAAATCGACTGTTCATTATTGAGCCCCATTTATGAAGGGGCTGTGCAGTGCAGTTTAATGAATCCTTGGCACAAAGCTCCCTTTCAGGACTGGAAAAGAATAGGGGCTGTTCAGGCCCTGTAGGGCTGTATGTCAAAGCCAGCCCATAATGCCTGTCAGCCAAGGGCAGAAATTCCCACTGATATAAGAATGTGCAAGAAATCAACTTTCACCACCGACGTGCAGATTAAGACACGATCAGGAAATGAGACTGTAGGTTTAGAAGAGTGACACCTGTTTGAACAGAGTGATTTTCCCATCCCTTGATCACTGTGTGGCTGGCGTGGGGGCTGGGAGAAGCTGCAGCACAGCCAAGGCCTCAAAGCCCGGCAGGTTCTCTGAGAGCAGAAGGAAGGACTTTGTGGTGGGGCACCTTTGGGCGAGGCCCTGTGTTAAGTGCTCTGCACTACTTTAATCCTTATAATGAGCCTGTGAAGATTATTTTCCACAAGACAGGGAAGAAACTGCAGTTCGCCTTTCATTTCTGATTCCAGGTTACACTGCTCACCGGCCTATTTAGCTGTGGGATGTCTGTCAAGTGCTCTGAAGTGAGGTTCAACAAATAGATTTGGTCCTTTGGAAATATTCAAACTCTAGTCACTGAAATACTTTAGAAGTGTTAATTACATCGGGTATATATTGAGTGTAAGCTGGACTCATGTGATATTGCTGAAAATACGGCAGGTGAAACACAGCATGATGTATGAGGAAGGGTAGTTAAGGGCCTGCTTTTACTGCTAGGCAGCTGTGACAATATATAATGCTCATATTTTTCACGTCTTAGGAAACCTTGGGAAAGACCTTCTCACTAAGTCTTGGCTGAGTTGATGGTGAAAAGAGACCAAAGGATTTCTACAGAAAGGAGTTGATGGTTTGCTGGTATATTAGTATCCTGAGAACTTAAGTTTTCAAGATAGGATTGTAGATTGGTTTTCTTCCACCATCATGGAACCAATAAAGCCTGTTGAAATATAATTTTCAAAAAAGTAAGATCATAACTCTTAGGCAAATGTAATATGAAGCACATGTAAAAGATTCTACTTTACTAATTAATTAGTAACAACTAGTATTGTTAGGACTGGCTCAAAGAACATTTATACGTATATATGTGTGTGTGTTTATGTTTATACATATACACATGCATACACACACATGTATATACATACCAATATATGTGTATATTTATACATACATATGCAATGTTAAAATAAATTTATTGAGTTATGTAAAAGTTGGGCTATAAATCTTTGTAACCTGTTCCATAGACAAATTATTTGCATATCTACCAGACAAAACTCTTATCAGGTAACAAATAATTTTACCAAATATGAAACATCTAATCAATAAAAATAATAATGAAAAGAATTATATTACATTCCTCTAGATAGTCTTTATGTGGTCTTTTTCCCTGTATAACATTGAAAGAATGCAGTGCTTGCTTTTTGCCTTATTCTAAGTTTTGAATACTTTTTCTGATAATTTGAACCCATGTAGAGAAAGGAAATAATTTGTCTATATCACAGTGAGTCAATGGCAGAGGCAGAACTGAAACTCAGGTCTGCTATCTTACTAGTAGTGCTTATTCTATTTACTGCTGTGGATCCATGTGACAATCCTGATTCATTAACCTGGTGTTTCCACTATAGCCCAGGGAGAAAGAGAACTTGGACTTTCATGATTATAAAGAGTGAAGGGACATATTTTTTAGGGCAGTTTTCAATTTATTTCAATTATATGTGGGATCAAGAAATATATGCAAATTGACCCATGTCGCTAAGATAGAAATTAGGACATTAACCTCAGAGTTTACTTCCTGCTGATAGCACAGAGGTGATTTCATTCCTTGGATAGGTCTCCTTGGAAACAAACCCAGAGAAGGAGAGGTGTATGCAGAAGATTGAGGAGGACTCTTGGGATATACATTTATAGTGAGGAAGTCAGGATTGGACAGGAAGAGAAGCTGATCTGCCATCTGCCTCAGAAAATCCAGTTCTGGAGCTGGGAAGGCCTTTCGAATTTGATGCAAGTTGAGGCAAGAAAGAACTGGCTTGCATTACCTTCTGTGGTGCATGATGGAAGGGGTCATGACTTTGGGCAAGGCAACTTCCTTCAGCTGGAAGTTCCTTCAGTTAATGCTTGGTGAGGGATCCAAGTATGAGCTATCAGTAACCAGGAGACTCAGCAGCTAGGGGAGGGACTCATGAGCTCCCAGAAGGATCTGTGAAACACACCACAGTACCCACTATCCCTGGATTTTCTTTCAAGGCTAACTACAATAGAAAGATCCAACTCAAGAGTCAAAACTGATGGATTAGTAGTGAATGTCAGGAGCTCTGTGGAGAACTGGGCTCTTGGCTCATCAGAGCTCCGTGAAAAGAATATAGGGATTGAGAAGTGATGACTGGACAAGAGCATAAGGAGTGAGGCCACATTTCTTCTTGGCTTTCATGGTGGTATAGCATGATTACAGCAAGGACCATTTCATTTATGCCTCTGTGTCTAGGGTAATTATTAATAATGTCCCTTTTTTTTTTCCTTGGTACTGGAAATTTAACAAAGGGGTGCTTTACCACTGAGCCACATCTCCAGATACTTTTCACTTTTTTATTTTGAGACAGGGTCTTACTAAGTTGTTTAGGGCCTATCTAAGTTGCTGAGGCTGGGTTTGAACTTGCTATCCTCCTGCTTCAGCCTCTTAAGTTGCTGTGATTACAGGCATGCGCCATGGCACTTGGAATAACGTTACATTTTTATGCTTAAAAATATCTTCCTCGGGGCTGGAGCGGTGGCTCAGCAGTTTCAGTGCTTGCCTGGCGAGCACAAGGACCTGGGTTCAAACCCCAGCACCACTAACACAACTAAGAGTTGGAGCAACTAAGGTCATGTGAAAAACTAAATAAAGTTGTTTCTCTATTTCTCTGTCTTTCTCACTGTCCCTCTCTCTTTAAAAAAAAAAAATCTTCCTCTCTGGAGCTAAACTCTGGCGTGGGTGAAAGGTAGACAAACTCATGTATTGCACCCATCAAGGGCCTAGCAACACATAATCTAGGGGAACCATAGTCATGTAGTGGGAGACGGGGGAGGGAGACGAAGGGGGATGGGAGAGGAAGGGAAGATAGAGAGGGATTTAGAGAGACAACCAACAATGTAGCAATCTCTTTATGCCCCTGAGAAGTCAAATATTATGTATGCAATCATTTAATTCTGTAAAATTCACAATCTTCTACATATACATATATTATTTATATGTATGTATATATATGTGCATATACATAGTTAATTATATTTGTTAGTGGCATAATTTAGAAGAATCAAGAGACTGGGTTGTGGGCAATGTGGGGATAACTACGACTTATGATCAAATGCATATCATATTGTTCCTTTATACACATTTATGGTTGTAAAACTACTCAATTCAATAAAAAAACTTCCTCTGATTACTAATTTTATGCTTAGCTAACTAAATAAGAGGCTCTTCTCATTCTTGCTATTCTTGCCTCTGTCTTCTGAATGAAGCTGCCTTCTCTCTGAATTCCAGTTGAGAAAATTAGCCTAGTATCTTCAGTACATTTAGGATTTTAAAGAAGACTGGCAGAAAGTGTTTGCTTCAACAAATTCTGCTTCTAGCTTAGCAACACAAAACTCTCTAGAGGCAGAGGTGTGAACAATCCTGGAAACCTTCCTAGAATGGGCAAGGAGGAAGTAGAATGTGAGGCAAAGTACACGAAGAATAAAACACAGATAATCACCATAAAAGATTACATTGTATTGACTTTACTCTTCTGTCAAAGACCAGTTGACTGTCTGGGCTCTTTATTCTGTTCCATTGATCTACTTATCTAATCTTACACCAAATACTACACAGCCTTGATTACTAAACTTTATAGTAAGTCTTGAAGTTGGAAAGTGTCAGTTTTTCAACTTTGTTCTTGAATATTATATTGCTTTCCCATAAACTTTAAATTCCTTGTGTCTGGGCTTATAAGGATGCTCTCTAACATGCCATTTCCTCCTATTAAAAAAATCCATCAAAACTCTCTTATCTTTGAAGGCCCAATTTAATGGCATCTTCTTTATGAAACCTCAAAATTTTTCACATAGTGAATTACTATCTCCTGAGTGCTCCAGTGACAATTTGCTTGTGTGTCTAAAACACTGTTCTGAGGATAGCAGATCTATGCCATTGGTTCATGTCTAGCATGCCTAGGATGTAGTAGGTGTTCAGCAAATGAATGCCAGATGAATAAATAATGACATGACAAATAGATCATTGGATATTATATCTGTCTTCTTAGGACCAGGTCCTAGTCCTCTGTGTATTTTTGGTGCTGGGGATGGTGCTTAGCACAGAGCAGGCCCCCAAAAGATATTTAGTAAGTAATGAAGGTAAACAAGTACATAAATAGCTGATGGAAGGTAGTCTGGACATGAAGATAGGGGATTTGGTTTGAAGGTAAACACTTGCTACCAGCTATTTAGCCCTTGGCAACTGCCTAAGCCCTGTGGGTTAAGCTTTCTTCAGTGAAATGGAGATGCTATCACCTACTTGCACATATTAAGCATATTATCCTCACAATTACTCTTTCAAGTGCTCAGAACTGCTTTAAAAGTAAGAGGGGAGCTCTATAAATGCTTGTTAAGTGAGTGGATGGGTGAATAAAGAAGTGCTACAAAAGAGATAAAGGTGAAGTTTCAAGGAAGGGAGGGATGTGTGACAGCCTGGGTTGGTAGCAATGAGAAATTTGGAGACTTTTTGGAAGAGACTAACATTTAATGATTTTTTTTTTATACCAGAGATTGAACCCAGGAGCACTTAACCACTGAGTCACATCCCCAGTCCATATTTTTATTTACTTATTTTTTAAATTTTGAGACAGGGTCTCACTAATTGCTTAGGGCCTCACTAAATTGCTGAGATTGGCTTTGAACTTGCAATCCTTAGTGTGGGTCAGAAAGGGAATAAATGATTCCCTAGTTCAACCTCATAGAAACAAAATCTAACACATTTTCTGCTGTCTTAAATGTTATGTTCAGTGAAAGTCATTTTAATAACAAGGAGAAAAGACCAAGTATAGAATAGCAAAACTACCATTGGTGGGGAAGTATAAATTCAGACTCCCTTCACATAAAAGTGATTTTGAGGGATTGGGGTAGATCTGGTATTCTAAGACTTGAAAGTGCCCCCTTAACTCATTTCCGCCTTTGGTGCAGTCAGGAAGTGCTTTCTGGAAAGAACAGGCAGGTTTAATGCAATTATGCAGTGTTGGCCCTCCCCAGCTTGGCAATGTGCTGGGCAACTCCAGCTGGCCTCACACAAGAGAGAGCAAACTTCAGCTGCTCCTCAGGCTTTTGTTTTAGGCCTCTGCAGAGAAGTGTTCCAGTGGCTGATCGGAGCTGCTTAAGCTGTTTAATTGAATGAATTCAATCTCACATAATAGGATCTGGGTCTTTAAGCATTTCTGTCTGGTGCACCGGATATTGGGCTGTTGGGCTGCTCACGTTACACAGACTTACCATGGTCTGGGGTCTTTCTGGCATCCGGAGTTTGCTGCAAACTTCTGTGGGCTCAGAACAGCCTTGTGCTCTGCTCTGATGGGCATACTGACTCAACTTCAGTCTCATGCTTTTAGAAAGGTTAGTTAGGTGTTTGAGTGAAGTCTGAGCACAAAAAATTCCACATGCAGGGACTGATGTAATTTTCCTCATTTCCAGAAAAGAGGAGCATCGTCACTACCTGGAAATAGAGTCCTTCAGCTCCGTCTTGGCCTCATCTTCCTGTGCTGCAGACTGGTCACATGATAGAGCAGACTTTGAATGAGAATAGAAGAGGAAAAAAACTGAAAGGCGGTGGATCTTCTTCAGCCTTGCTCCCTGTTAATTCAACCCTCATGCTGATGCCCAAGTGAGATTTATTTTTTTAAATATATAATTTACAGATACAAACATGACAGATCTTAAGTGTACAGTAATGATTTTGACAAATACATGCACACCCTGCAATGGCTTGGCTGTGGTTGGAGGATACTTCAAAGCTTCATGTATTGAAATTTAGTCCCCACTGTGAGGTATTAAGAGGGTGGAAACAATGTGACTATGGTGTTTAGAGGCAGGGCCTTTGAAAGGTGATTAAGATTGTATAAGGTCATTAGGGTGGAGCATTATGATTGAATTCTGGTGGCTTTATAAAATGGAGAGAGATTAGAAAAATATGTAAAATATGTATATCTAATATATATTGTGATATGTTTTCTATTATCTATTATCTATCTATCTATCTATCATCTATCATCTATCTATCATCAATCTTTCTATCTCTTATCATGTGATGCCCTGCATCATTTTGGGACTCTATCAGCAAGAAGGCCATTGCTAGAAGAGATCCTTTGTCTTTGGACCTCCAGAAGTATGAGATAAAATAAACTTTTCCGTATGAAGTAGCCTGCCCCAGATATTTTGCTAGAGTAACAAAAATAGACTAATATACACACAACACCCTAGTGAAGATATACAACTTTTCCATCCCCACATAAAGTTCCTTTATGCTCTCTTTCAGTCAATCCCATCCCCCATAGGCAAAAGATATTCTGATTTCCAGTGCCAAAATTTAGTTTTTCTTTTCCTGAAGTTCATATAAATGGAACTGTACAGCCTGGACTCTTTTAAGTTTGACTCAATTGTTTCAACTTAATTTTTTTGAGATTCATCCATGTTGCTGCATCAGTAGCTTATACCCTTTTTAATTAATAAATAGCATTTCATTGTATATACCTACCATACATCTTTCTAAGATAGGAAATTGACCATTCTTTATGTTTAAAATCCTTTGTCATTCCCCCCATTGTTTAGCCAAGAGTTGTTAGTATGGCATTCAAGCTTTCTCATCTGACCATGGCCTCTTCTCCTGCCTCTTCTACCCATGCAAACCGCATTCCACATGAACAGCCCACTGTTCTTCTATTCTGATCTAGTGAAGAGCCTTTTTTTGTTTCTTCTCCCCATGGAAGGGATTTTCCCTGGGTTCATAGGTGTGAAGTCTTCCTTCACCTGTCAACAATAACTTAACACTTTCCTCAGTTATAGATTGGATACTGTGGTTTTGAGAATGGGGTAATGCCTAAGTATCCTTGGCCATCCCTGCATCAGAGCAGAGATGCACTCTGTGGATGGAGAATTTTAAGATGGCAAATTGATACTGTTATTGACTGATTTTCCATTCTGGGTATTTAACATTTCCAAGGTAACTTTAGCAATCCACATGAATCAGAGTCTCTTCACATTTAGCCAAACTTCCTGGAAGAAAGTGAAAGATGTCTACTTCTTCACTTCTGAGTTCATCTTCTCAGAGATTCAGTGTCCATCTCTGATCGAATGTTTGAGAAACCGGGAACCTCTTAATAGGAACTCAGAACAAATGCAGGCCACCATTTTTTGGGAGATATATAATTCACATACCACAAATTTGACTCTTTGTAAAACATTCTTTTGATTTCAATTTTATTTTTTAAAATTAACTTAAAATTTTAATTGACAAATAATAATTGTATATAAGCATGAGATACTTATGTGATGTTTTGACATATATAGATATATAGACATTGTAGAATGGTTAAATTAAGCTAATTAGCATATCACATTCATACTTTTTGTGGTGAGAACATTTGAAATTTCTTCTTAGCTATTTTGAAATATACATCACATTATTATTGACTATGGTAACCATGCTTTGAAATATATCTCAAAAATTTATTCTTCCTGCCTGACACTTTGTACCTTTGATCAACATCTCCTGCCCCTTAACACATCTGTCCTGGACCCTCTGGTAACCACCATTGTACTATCTACTTCCATGAGTTTGATTTTTTATTATATTCCACATATAGATGACATAAAGTATCTCCTCTGCCTGGCTTGGCTTATTTCACTAACCATACTGTCCTCCAGATTCTTCCATGTTTTTAGTCATGACAGGATGTTCTTTTAAAAGCCTGAAAAGTATTCTATTGTATTGTTTATCCATTCTTTGCCCATGGATGCTTAAGTTGATTTCATTTCTTCGCTATTGCGAATTATACCGCAATCAATATGCATGCAGATGTTGCTTTGACACACAGATATCATTTCCTGTGGATATGTACCCAGCAGTAGGATTGCTGGATCCTATGATAGTTATAATTTTTATTTTTTGAGAAGACTCCATACTATTTTCCAAAATGGGTGTACTAATTTTACCAACAATTTGCAAATGTTCCATTTTCATTACATCCTGGTGTACATTTATCTCTTCTCATTTTGGTAATAACCCATTCAAATAGTGAGTGGTGATGTCTCATTGTGATTTTAATTTATATTCCCTCGATTATTACTGATATTGAGCATTTCTTCAATAATTCTTGGCCATTTGTATGTCTTCTTTTTTTGAGAAATATCTGTTCAGGTCCATTGACAGTTTTTTAATTGGGTCATTTGTTTTCTTGCTACTGATTTGTTTTGAGTTTCTTGTATATTTTGGATATTAACCCCTTATCAGATATTTAGCTTGCAAATATTTTCCCCAATAGATAGGTTGTCTGCTTACTCTGTTGTATGTTTTACTGAAGATTGGCCATTTGAAGTGTATGTTCAGTGTTTTTTTTCTATAGTCACAACATTGTGCAACTATCAACACTAGAGAAACCTCATACCACTTATAAAGGCTTTCAATTTCAGGCAAATGAAATAAAAATTTTAAAAAATCTTAATCAAAGACTACTGTATAGCAAGAGGGTACAGTTTTTTTTTTCTTTTCTTTTTTTTTTTTTTTCAGGGCTGAGGACAGAACTTGGGGCCTTGCGTGTGCTAGGCAAGTGCTCTGCCGCTGAGCTAAATCCCCAACCCTGAGGGTACAGTTTTTAAAAGTGATACAAACATTTCATACCACAGGGATGAATTCATATGCCAACTTCTGCTAAGGTGACTATGTACAGATAAGTAGCAGGTTGCTTCAGCTGTACCTCAGATTCCATAACCAGGTAGTTTTTCTTTCTCTGAATTCGCCTTTTTATGTTTTGGATCTTAAACATCTTCCCAAAACACATGTGTTAAAGACTTGGTCCTTAAGGCTGCACTGTTCAGAGGTAGGGCCTTCAGGACATGATTAGAGCACAGTGGCTCTAACCTCATGAGTGGATTCATTCAGTTATGGGTTCATAGTTTCATGTGTCTTGGGGAAGGGATTTTATTACAAAAGCAAGCTCTCTCTCTGCTTCTTATTCACCATAGGTGAGCAGTTTTGCTTTGACATGTGCTTCTTACCATGTTGTTCTACCTTGATGGGGCCAAGTGACCACTGAATTGAAACCTCTGAAACCGTGAACCAAGATAAGCTTCCTCCTTTAAGTTGACTTTCTCATGCATTTTGTTATAGTGATGCAAAGCCAAGTAATGTCTTTATTTATACTAAATTGGAAGTTCTCACTCTGCACTCTTACACGTAGTTGAGAATGACAGCAAATGTGTGATGTTCTGTTAGAGAGAACTGAATATTCAGATTAAACAAGGCAACTTGCCCATTAGATAGTACACTTCATAATCAGCCTTCCTGTTTCTTCTGGCAAATATTAAACAGAACATTCACTGACCTAAGTGTTGGAAAGAGATCCCTCCTCCTCAGTGAGTGTTGGTACCTACTCAGCTTCAGGGATCAAATTATTATTGGTCTAAACAAATCATGGTAATCTCATTTCTTAGAGTGATTGGATGGAGTAAAGATAAGCCTGTAACCCAGGTTTGTCTAATTTTTGCTAGGGAAGGCATCCCTCTATGCATAAAATCACAGTCTCCTGAGGAAAAGTCTCTTTGCTATAAGACATTCACTTAAGGATGAAAACTATCACATTAAGGAAGATAGAGCAGAAAAATAGAGTTTGGGTTTATGGTGATAAACCCAAATATATGAGTGGCTGAATAAATGTCAGAAATTTGCTCACATTAATATCTCTCAATCCTCTCTCTTCCTACCCCACTAACTGTCTAACTGTATTTATTATTACCAGCCAAATTATAGACCTAGAATTATAAAAATATTTCTAACTCAACATCTTATCAGGTATTAATTTAACTAATTTTACAAGCATAGCAAGCAGGAAGGGTGGGAAGTATCTGGCTCAAGAAGTATTTCCAAAGTGTTCAGTTACTTATGATAGATTTATTGGAGCATAGGGCTATTGTTCTATACCAATTTTTTTTATCAATAATTTTTTAAAAAACACAACCCTGTGAAACTTATTGCATAACAAACCATACTAAAGGTTACCTGGCTTAAACAAAATTTAATTTTCCTTTACTCTTTGACTTCCCAGTCTGATTGGTTCTTGTACTGATCTTCTACCTACCTGATGATTTGACTGGGTTTGGAGGGTCCAAAACGGCCTCCTCAGCATGTCTG
Source organism: Aplodontia rufa (assembly GCA_004027875.1). NCBI lineage: Eukaryota > Metazoa > Chordata > Mammalia > Rodentia > Aplodontiidae > Aplodontia > Aplodontia rufa. The sequence continues at coordinate 82,398 of PVKS010003183.1, read as the reverse complement.
GCAGTTGGTGGCAGGTGTCAGCAGAGGCGCCTCACTTCCGCTTCCCACAGGGCCTCATGAAGACTGTGAGATGGCAGGTTTCAAAGTCTCTTTTGCTGTGAACTTGCATAGGTTTGAAACTTTTGCACTGTCTCCAGCACAGATTCAAAAGTGTGGAAAAACAGACTCCAGCTCTTGAAGAAAGAAGTGGCAATGCCACATTGCAAAGGGGCTTGAAGACAGCAGGCTGTGATTCATTGGGGTCATTATTACAACAGGGCACCACAGCTGTGTATGAAGGGTGCTCACTCTATTTCACATTTTCTTTTACCTGAGGACTCTTGAGAAAACCTGTCTATATTACCAAGGATCCTTGTTTTTATCCTAGGAGATTGGTCTCCTTTTATCTCTTGGGTGGTGTTTATTATGGTGACTGGCCAGATTTCACTTGCCCATTGGCTGTCAGGAAGATGAGAGCTCAGTTTTTGATTAAGTCACAAGGATATATCATATCTGTTATAGTTAATGTCATTATAGGTTCCAGGACCTGTTTTATGTTAGTCCTTACATTTTAAATTTCTTCATGAAATTCTACCTTTTTTCTTCTTAAATAAACATTTTATTTTGCAATACTTATATATTTACAGAAATATTATATAGGTGGTACAGACTTGCCATATACCCTGCACTCAGTTTCAGTATTGTTCATATCATATATTAATATGATACATACACCTCAACTAGTGAACCTGTATTGATACATTATTGTTTTTCTTTTTTTAAGAGAGAGGGACAGTGTGTGTGTGAGAGAGAGAGAGAGAGAAACAATTTTATTTAGTTTTTCATGTGGTTTTCATTGCTCAGACACTTTGTTCTGTACATGGTGCTGCGGTTTGAACTCACATACTTGCTCATGCCAGGCAAGTACTGTAGACGCTGAGCCACAGCTCCAGTCCCTTCATACATTATTGTTAACTAAAGTCCATACTTTATTTAGATTTCCTTAGTTTACTTAATATCCCTTTCCTTCAGCAGGATCTAGTTATCATGTCCTCTTAAGCTCCTCCTGGTGGTGACAGTTTCTCAGACTTCATTTTTAAAAGATTTTATTTTTTTTAGTTTCAAATGAACAGAATACCTTTATTTATTTATTTATTTTGTATGGTGCTAAGGATGCAACCCAGTGCCTCACAGGTGCAAGACAAGCCCTCTGCCACTGAGCTGCTACAATCCAAGCCCTCAGATTTCATTTTTTTTCTTGACCTTGTTAGGTTTTATTTATTTATTTATTTATTTTAAAAAGTAGATCCAAAAATTAAATCCAAATCTTTCCTCTCCAAGTCTTCTTTTCTTTTATCATAAACCAAACCTAAGTGGGTTAGTTAACTTTCCATTGCTGTGACAAAACACCTGGCAAGAACAACTTAGAGGAGAAAAAGGTTATTTTGTCTCAGGGTTCCAGAGATTAAGTCCATGGTCATTGAGTCCATTGCTCTGGGCCCAAGTGAAACAACATCATGGCAGAAGTGTGTGGTGGAGGAGCCCTGCTCCATCCATGGCAGCCAGGAAGCAGAGAAAGAAGGGCGAAGGGGCCACGGGAAAGATGACCCTTCCAGGGCGTACTCCAGTGACCTATAGCCATATCCTACCTGCCTATAGTTATCACCCAATTAGTCATCCTAGTTCAAACTAGGATGGACTGATTAGGTTACAGCTCTCATAATCTGATTATTTCATTCCTGAATATTCCTGCATTAACAGGGTCTTTTGGGGGGACACCTCATATCCAAACCATAACATCAACATATCTCAAGAGATAGAGAAGGACAAAGACATATTGCAGAGCTAAGTGTTTATTAAACATTATCTCTTGGCTTGACATTCAGTATCTTGAATAATCCTGGGCCAGTTGCTATTGTCTCTTACTACTTTCCTAAACAAATACAAGAATGCCAATTCACTTGAAAAATTAATACTTCAGCTAAAAGTTTAATATATGTGAATAGTAATACATGAATATGTTCTCCTTATAAAAAAATTAGAACGTCCTAGCTAAGGATAAATATTGTAGCTAAGTCTCCATGTGGTCTCTCAGGCTTATGTTGTTTTTGTGTATATGTAGTTGAGGAATTCTTCTCTTCCCTTAAAGTTCTACTCAAATGTCACATTATTCATGCCTCCTTCCCAATTTCCATGATCAGAATAGATTTTGGATTTATTGAACTCTCAGTGATTCATCTATATCTTATATAAGGCCTTACATTCTGTTAAAAATGTACCTGCATTGTCTACTAGATCATGACTTTTGTGAAGGTAATTCCCTGCATTAGGCACTCTATGTTCCCCCCAAATAATTTCACACATTAAGTGAAAAAAAAAAAGAAACATAAATGAATATATGTCTTATTTTCAAAACTATAATGATAACATGAATAGAGCACCAGACTCGGAGTTGATAAGTTGTTTGTTGCAGTATAATTTGTAATATCAAAGGTCTGGGAAACCCCAAGTAAGCTAATCATAATGTGATTGGTGGAAAAACACTGGTAGATCCATTCAGTGGAATATTGCTCAACTTGTGAAAAAAAAGGAATTAAAATATATTGTTGTTAAGTGAAGAAAAGCAAGGTAGAAGAAAGTGTGCATACAAAAATATAACTTGTCTAGCAAATTATAAGCCTGAATCTAAATAAAACAAAATAACAGGGGCTGGAGCAGTGGCTCAGCTGTTGAAGGGCTTGCTTGGCATGCACAGGGATCTGGGTTTGAACCCCAGCGCCACATACACAACTAAGTGTTGAAGAAACAAAAACCAAATGAAAAACTAAATTTGAAAAAAAACCCCCTGATTCTCTCTTTCTCTTTCTCACTCTATCCCTATCTCTTAAAAAACAAAAACCAAAAAAACAAAAAACAAAAAAAAACCAAAAAACAATTCGATGTAGGAAGGAGAGAGTAATAGGGTGGAGGGAACCACCACAATACGCTTTGTAGTATTGTTTTGATTTTGAAACCATTTAAGTTTTCAAAAATCAAATATTGACAAAGCAATTTTTGTAAAAGCAAAATAAGATGAATGAACCTTTTAAAGAATTGATATAACTGAAGAAGGAAGAATTAAAGCCTAGGAGGTCTATGAGGAAATGTTTTGAGAACAGAAAAATTGCAAAAAAGGGAGAAAGAAAGTCAAATTATAATAATTATATTTTTAAGAATATTAGAACTCTTATTCTAAAACTATTGCACGTGGTGTAGCAGATGCCTGTGTTTATGGTACACACCCAGTTGGAGGCAACATATGAGAGAGGGAGAGAGAGCATAAAAAAGAAGAAAAATCCAATGAATTCCCAAATACAGGAAACACAGGGCTCACAGACACATGTTAAATGTCAAGATGATTCAGTAATCAACCACAAGTACAGAATATGGGCAAGTTGACAAGACAATGGCAGTTTCTTCAACAATTGAATTGCAAAGAAAACAATATGGTGGTAAAATGGCTATGGATTACAAAAGATTTAAAGGACATATCAAATAAATTCTTTGCTTTTTCTTTCACTGAGTGGTGGATCATAATGTCTTTCCCCTTAAATGTAAGCTGGTCCTAATGACTACCTTGACCAATGCGATGTGATGTTCTGAGGATTCTGGGTCTAGGTACTAAGCCTGGCAAATGTGAATGGACTCTTACAGTAGTCTCTAGGATTCCTGGGGTTTCATGTAAGTAGTCTGAATACTTTTTGACCAGCATGCTTGAAAGGCCACCATGTGTAGGCACAAATGCAGCCCTGTGAATCCATTTTGGATCTTCCAAAATGGATTATCAACGTTGCAGGGACCAGAAGGATCACCTGGTCAGCCATGCTCAAATTACTGACTCATAATATTATGAGATATGATAAAATGGTTGTTGTTTTGAGTATTTAAATTTTGGAGCGGTGACTTGTTATATAAGTATAGATGTCCAGAATAACATCTGTTTAGATGGAAATTAAGATCTAGTGTCACTAGAATATGGTTTGCAGCAGGAAAAAATGCAAAGGAAAATAAGAAGCACATATTTTGGGGGGCATATAATTTGTGAGGTAACATTGTTTTATGCTAATAATGATACTTTATAAATCATGTGAGGAATTTATTTGCTTTATTTGAAATTTCAAAACTAATGAGTGACAGGAAATTGGTTTGTGAAAAGAGAAAGAAGAAAGATGCATAATTATTTCTTTCATTATGAATGTGCATTCCTGACATCTCAGAGGACTAAGACTGTCCTGCAGGGACTATGATTAAAATTACAAAGAGGAAAACAAAATAAGTAAATCAGCTTTTGATCCTGCTGCTATATTTACCCACAAAAAGGAGGCAGCTCTCAGGTGGGCTTTTGTCTAAGTAATGTCCTGAAATCCAAGTGTAAAAGAACAATATGAAATCTCAATTCTCCCAAACGGTTTGGGGCAGTTCAACCCTTGAGCCCCTGGGGGGCTCGGTTCCCAAGGAGACTAATCCCACTTGCTCAGCATTAGGCATCACTGGGACGAAAGAGCTCTAGTTTGAAGCTCTGCAGAGCCCCCACTGCAGGCTGGAGCTGGTCCCTCTGCTCAATAGGAAGTGAAATGTATTGATGTCAAAGCCTCTCAAGTGATCATGCTCACTCAGAGGGTAGGAGGAGGGGTTGAAGGGCCAGGCAGGAGCTGACTACTGACTTTACTAAAACTAGTTTCATCCCAGGCACAGCTCTTTACCAAACGAAAGGAGATCAAGCAGAAAAAGCAACTGAGACCATGAGGCAGAGTATATATGGACAATTTATCTGGACAGTAGAAGATCTATGAGGACTTATTTTGGTCTGATTTCATTATTTTAAGAAATTGTTTGGGGTTGGGGATTTAGCTCAGTGGCAGAGCACTTGCCTAGCACGCATAAGGCCCTGAGTTGGGTCTTCAGCCCTGAAAAAAAAAAAAAGCGAAGAAACTGTTCTTTGTTGCCTTATTGGTTACATTTTTCCATAAATACTATCGCTTTCATGTAGCCATGCCTCTCCCAGGGCTGTTCTCTCTGATAGAGGTATTGCTTATTTACTTGATACACACAAATGCATTATTTAAGTCTTAGCTCGAATGCTACCTATGTAAATGCCCTGACTCCTTTAGGTAGGAATCATTGTATCTTATTTCTGCATCCTCAGTACTAGCACAGTGCTGAACACATTGTATGTGTCGAATAAGTGACTGGATGAATATTTATGTATACAGATCAATTTTGTGAAGCAGGATAAATCATAAATTTCTTATTTTGTATATTAAGTTTTATGGTTGGCAAAGGACTTTCATTTCCATTATCTTACCGATTTTCTATCGAATAGGCTCATATTATTATTCTCATTTAACATATGGGAACATTGAAATCCAGAGAGTAAATGAGTTTTCTAATGTCAGATAATAAAGGCAGGATTGGACTTCAGTTTCTAGCTACAGTTTCAGCACTTCCCCCACTGTTACACTGCCTTATTTCTAAATTCCTACAACCCACAGGTGTAGCAACTGTCTTGCATCTGAAAATTGGAGCTCACTTTGTTGGGAGAAATGACAAGTGATGAGGATTTTATAGTGTAATGTACTGGTAAAGAATAGGCCAGGCCTAAGGAAGCAGGAACATGGACATTTGTTGAGCTGCTACTTTGTACTGGAGCTTTTATATACACTGTCTCTTAACAACCTCAATATATGAATGAGAAAAATAAGACTTGAAGGTGTTACTTGCCTTTTGCATCATGTAACTGTCCCCAAAACCCTGAAAACAGTTATGACTATTCCCATTTTTTAAATGAGAAATCTGAGTCTTAGGAAGATTAACTGACTTGTCCAAGGATACTCCCTAGCAACAGACAGGACTAGAATTGGAACAGGATCTCCTCTTACTTCAAATCAACTTTGATGCTTAGATATCTGGTGGTCTGGAAATGAATGAAGACTATAACAAATGAATTTTTTGCATGTTATATTTATTTTGAATATGATTATGTTAGGATTTAGGCAACTCTCAGGGTAGTAAGAGATTTTTCAGACTACCAGTGTCCGGGCATGTCTGACTAAACTCTAGGCCATCTCTGACTGATCTTGAGCATCTTTGACTGAATTCAAATGAAAGGTACATGAAAATTGAACCAACTGAATTAAAAATTAAAAAGCTTTACTTAGCTATGTGGGCTTGAGAAATGGCTACTTCATCTCTTGATAATGGCTTATATCATCTTTCTTCTTTGGTAAGGCTGTGTTTTAAGGGTGATCAAATATGTTTCTGCTACTGTTGAAAAATGGGGCTTATAGAAAAGTGGTTTTTTTTTAAGAGAGAAGGATGGTGAGAGAGAGACAGAATCAATTTTTACCAAGTTCTTTCACATGGCTTTCGATGCTCTGACACTTAGTTGTGTACCTGGGTGCTGCGGTTCTGAACCTGCATACTTGCCACGCCAGGCAAGCACCACAACTGCCAAGCCACTGCTCTAGTCCCTAGTGATAGTCTGTACATTTCACATGGAGACTCTGCAATAGAAAACACTTTCACATGTGCAGTGTTTTCATATATGTATCTTATTTAATCCTCATAAACACCTTAGGATAAAGAAGATGTGAAGGGAATATAGTTACTTTTTTGTGTGTTTCAGAGAGGTAAGAGTGAATACTCATTTAGGTTGTAGGACAGTCAACACATAAGGATCTGTTGGAAGTTTCATTTAAATACTACAAATAGGCTGGGAATGTAGCTCAGTGGTAGCATGCTTGCCTAGCATGCATGAGGCCCTGGGTTCAATCTCAATACTGCCTCACAAGTGCAGTCTGAAATGGGCAATCCTACCTGCATTTAACATGAATAAGTTATGCATAGCATGGCTGGCTGCTTTTCCCAAAGCCATGTGTCCATCAAGACAAGGATTTCAACACAAGTCACAGGGATACTGAGTGGTGGGGCTAAAACCAGAACCCAGGTCTTTTCTTGATTACCTTTCATGTTCTGCCACATTAGTTATTTCTTTATTTTCTCTATTCCAAGAGAAATGTCCAGGTGAAAGTAAGTCTAATGCCAAGATGATACTCAAAATGCAACAAGAGTTCTAGAAAGATAATCTAAATGGCATGGCAGGTAGGGAAAAGGTTCCGATTCTTATTTTTTTTTTTTTTTGTCCTAACCAGTTTGGAGAAAGAGCTGGTTTAGTGAGAGTGATTCATTTCTCCTTTGCCTCTTGCTGTCTTTGTACTATTAAACCATGGGTCAAGGGCTGGCTGCAATTTACTATAAGCGAGTTGTTAACTTCTAACAAACAGGGGGCAGAATAAAGAGCACTGAACTTGAGAGTTCTGGAGAAACTCGTGTTACAGTCTTGGACCAAGGCTAGAGCTCAAAGAAACATTCACTTCCTTCCCTGAAGAGAAAAACAAAGTCAAGGGAGAATAGTGGTCTTGTTAAGGGCTCAGGAATGGCTTTATAATTAGATTGGAATAGATGTGGCTTTAGCCAACTCCTTGATCTTCTTCTCTGGGTCCTGGTTTCCTCCTTTGTTGTATGGTGTGAGTAACTTGCAACCCACAAGGGTGTAGTTCAAGGATAAAACGAGACAATGCACGGGCAGCATCTGACATAGGCAAGCACCCAGCAGCTGGCGGCTATCGTTTTTACAAGAGTTGGGACAGAAACACTGTCTTTGGACCCCGGCTTTCCCTACCTCAGGGACAGTTTTCTGCTGGAGTTTGAGGATGGGCCATCTTCTCGCCACTGGGCGTTGAAACTTGCCCAAAGAAGCGCCCCGGGGTAAAGGGAAAGGAAGGGGTTAAGGCTTGAGAAAGCCCAGAAAACTAGAAAAGGGAGCCCCCCCACTACCCGCGCCCCCACCAAGCCAGGCTAAGTAAGCCCCTCCTCTTCGCCACCGGGGCGGTCGCCTTGCCTTCCCTTCCTCCGCCTCTCCCTTACAAGATCTAATGAGCTCCCCTGGGAAGCTGAGCGGCGAGCGGGTCCAGAAGCAAGGAGGCAGCGCCGCGCGCGCTGCGCGGGGCCGGAACCGGGCCTGGGCCGCGGGCAAGAGCCGGACAGGGGCGCAGGATCCGCTCTGCGGACCGCCCAGGGGCCACCGCGATGGCGGTGCAGGCCGCGCTCCTCAGCACGCACCCCTTCGTGCCCTTCGGCTTCGGAGGCTCCACGGACGGGTTGGGGAGCACCTTCGGAGCCCTGGATAAGGGCTGCTGTTTCGAGGAGGAGGAGACTGGAGCGCCCGCGGGCGCGCTGCTGTCTAGAGCAGAGGGTGGGGACGTACGCCAGGCCACCCGGGATCTACTCAGCTTCATCGACTCGGCGTCCAGCAATATCAAACTGGCGCTGGACAAGCCCGGCAAGTCGAAGCGGAAGGTGAACCACCGCAAGTACCTGCAGAAGCAGATCAAGCGCTGCAACGGACTCGTGGGCGCCGTGACCCCGGGCCCGCCCTCCCCCAGCGCGGTGGACACGCCCGCCAAGCGGCCACCGGCCGCTTCGACCAGTGCTTCGACCGTCGCGGCGCCGGTCCACGGCAAGGCTGCCCCGCGGCGGGAGGCGTCGCAGGCCGCAGCGGCCGCCAGCCTACAGAGCCGGAGTCTGGCAGCGCTCTTCGACTCGCTGCGCCACGTCTCCGGGGCCGCGGAGCCGGTGGGGGGTGCGGTGGCAGTGCCAGAGGCCGGGCTCGGCGGAGCGAGCTCTGGGAGCGCCGCAGGGGAAGCGGCCAGCCCCGCAGGGGGCACAGCGGTCCTGGGCGCCAGGAAGGTCCCTTTGCGGGCGCGAAACCTGCCCCGGTCCTTCTTCACTGAGCCGTCCCGCGCGGGCGGCGGCAGCGGCGGGTGCGGCCCGTCGGGGCCGGGCGTGAGCTTGGGCGATTTGGAGAAAGGGGCCGAGGCCGTGGAGTTCTTCGAGTTGCTGGGATCCGACTACGGTGCCGGGACAGAGGCGGGCGTCTTGCTCGCCTCTGAGCCTCTAGAGGTGTTCCCCACTGGAGCCGCTGTCCTGCGCGGACCCTTGGAGCTGGAGCCCGGCCTCTTTGAGTCGCCGCCAGCGATGCTGGGGAACCTACTGTACTCCGAGCCCTGGAGCGCTCCGAACTGTGCCCCGACCAAGAAGTCGTCCCTGGCCGCCGCCCGCGGAGGCTTGACCTTGAACGAGCCCTTGCGCCCCCTGTACCCCGCCACTGTGGACTCTCCCGGCGGGGAGGATGGGACCGGCCATTTGGCCTCTTTCGCCCCCTTTTTTCCTGACTGCGCCCTGCCGCCGCCGCCGCCGCCGCCGTCGCATCAGGTGTCCTACGATTATAGCGCGGGCTACAGCCGAACGGCGTACTCCAGCCTTTGGAGACCAGATGCGGTTTGGGAAGGGGCTCCAGGGGAGGAGGGGGCGCGCCGCGACTGACTGAGGTATACTTCCGTCCCAGCAGAGACTGCTGTGGCGAGCGCCCTCCCCAGGGTATTTCCCAAACCGGGAGAACGGTGGGAAAATGCAAGTGGAGATTAAACAGGATTTAAAAATTCAATTAATAAAGGAAACTTCAGAAAAAAAGAGATGAAGAGGAGTTGGGGATTATTTTAATCACAGCCGTGTGTGTGTGTGTGTGTGTGTGTGTGTGTGTGTGTGTGTGTGTTTTAAGGTGTCTATAGGGTTTTACTGGATCAGATGAGACAAACCAACCAAGACTGGTTTTTGGGAAATAATGGAGTGCGGTGGGCAGAAGGGGGAATAGGGGGCTTCTGGTAGCTACCTGTCCCTTCTCCAACTTTTCAGCGAAGGTCAGTGAACTTAGTGTAATTTCTCCTTTTCAACATTGCCTGGTCCCACCCATTCAGTGCGTTGTGAATTAAAGACTATATCAAAAGAATTGGAGCAGAGCTGTTATTGATTTGAATATTTTCTTAGAGGACAATTTCCCCCGTGTGGTCTCTGATGGTGACTAAGTGGTGGTGTTACTGAGGACAGGCTGAAGTCCTCTGCTGGCCTCCAGATTGCTGGGCGTTGTTCTCTTGTCAGTTGCTCCTTTCAATATTTTTTTCTGCTCCCTTTTTTTCCTTCCATCTTTTCCTGCTCTTATCTGTGCTATTGCTTCCTTTCATTTTCTTTCTCTGGCCTATATTGGGCAGGTGCTTTCTGTCACATTTCTTTTCTGTTTGCTTTTCTCATAAATTTGTGAGGTAGGAGACAAATTTGGCAAACCTCTGTCTACTTCTTCCTTTTCCTTTTCCTATTTTCCAACCATGTGGGGAAAGGGAGACAAGGCAAGTGTAACCTCTTTGCATCTAAGTTTCCCTGAGAGTGTGAGGATGACTATTCCTCCACTTCTCACTTCTTCACAACTTGCTGGGCAGCTCAGAATTGAGATATACAATGCCCCAGGCTGCTGTCTTGTGCTTGAGTGGTTCCTAGGTATATACACATTTTATGTAAGTATTTAAATAGTTTTGATAAATGGAAGCAACTGGAAATGTGATGATTCTCATGCTGTTTTGGACAATCTATTTGCTGCACGAGTGCACTTTCCCTAATAGGCTGTTTTCCTCCTTACCAAGCCTCCTCCTGCTCCACGCCCACACCCTTCCCCTTGGTTTTTGCCCTCTGTTCTTCCCCACTTTTCATACCTTACTCTTCCTCCACATGATAGGGAATGATGAAGGGCTTTCCAAAGGAGTTGCTGTATTCCCTAGATAGCAGGCTTGATGAATGGAATCTGAAGGGGCCCAGGAGGGAAGCCTATGATCTGTTGTCTGAGGGAGACTTGGAGAAACAACAATAACAACAAATGTTTATACAGAGAGAGAGAGAGAGAATGAATCAATTTTATTTAGTTTTTAATATGAATATATTTTAAACAGCCTTAGATGTGGCAGAGAAGGCATATAGCACCATTAGGGTAGTTGATTGGCAGAGGAGGAAAGACTGGGTGGGAAGTGGGCAGCTAGAGGAAAAAATGAGTTTCGCAGTACAGATCTACAGCTAAAAACACAAGAGGAGACCAACATTCAGAAAACTCAAGGGAGCTGTTTTCTATTGGCTAATTATGTTACAAAGGAAAGCTGCTTCTGTTAAAGGCAACAAAGAAGATCTAGATTGTAAGAATATCTAGATGTGAGATAGGTGGAACTGCAGTGTTGCTGTGATGAATTTTAAAAATGTAGGTCAATGTTTGCACAAATTAGAAATACTGTGATATTTTCAGAAAGGAATTTGTGAAAGAAAGTGAATGGGTATTGAGTAATGGTAGATACAACTGTATATGATATCACTAACTCACTTTTTTTCTGAATACAACTTTTCTTAAGAGAGTACCATAGGATCCATCATGATGAGTTTTGGTATTGAAAAAAGAAAATTTAAACTCCAGAAACCTATGTCTATGAATTTATTTTGAAGTGGTAAAAAGTAGTTAATTCAAGTGTGCTAACAATATTACTCAGTAATTATTTAATATATCTAAATTATTTTATGATGAGTTCCATCTAGGATAGAATTCCACAGTAGGAAGATGTGAATAACCCTGTGACTATTACTAAGTATTCTTGTAATGTTTCTTTTTTAATTTTCCTCTTCTTTCCTAACTAGTTTAAAAAAACAAGATGTCTCTTTGCCAGTATCCTGCTTGGCTTGCCTTTCATTAAAATAATAGCAAAACTAAGTGCTTCTGCATTCCAGACATGGAGCTCAGCATGAAATCACTGAGGAAGTTCCATGAGGAAGGGAAAGATAGTATTCACATTCGATAACTGAGACTCAAACTATTTAGACAACTTGTTGAAAACAAGTAGTGAATATAAGATTCAGATCTACAAGTGTCCAAGCACCAAGACCTGCCTGTTGTTTGCCAGGCTCTGCTTTGTTTCGTTTGTCTGGTTCCCAGTCCCCTGTATTATGCTACTAGCAGAGTTTCTCGATCCAACGTTACTGACATTTCAGTCAGTGTTATTCTTTGCTGTGGGGCTATCCTGTGCATGGTAAAATGTTTAGCAGTATCCATGGTCTCTTCCCATTATATGCCAGTAGCTCTTTCCTAGTTGTGATAATCAAAAATATCCCCATTGCTACATGTCCCCTGGAGGGCAAAATTACTACCAACAGAGAACCACTGGGCTAGGCAAACATATACGCAAGGTCTGTAGGGTGCCTGGTGCTTCCATATACATTGTCTCATTTAATTCTTACACATTCCTGTGTTTCAGTGTTGTGATTATTCTGATTGCTATTGGTAAAAAAAAAAATAAGAAGGGCTCACGGGAGGGGAAAAATGAGCTAACTTAGGTATATCTTATCTCTGCTAATTTACCAATCACCAACCAGTTACTTACCATATTGAGATGTAGTTTTCCCACTGGCAAACTGGATAATAATCTACATGGGGTGTATAAAAATGCTCACTAAGAGGGAAGAAGTAGTACGTGGTATCAGCCAGTCAGGGCTTGGTATTATCTCAAGGTTCCAAACCATCTTGTCATCCAGAATGCAAAGATGGACCCTTAAGTAGCTTCCAGATTACTCCATCTCTGATTCCTCTTCTTTCCATATTGCTTTCCAGTCTGAACATAACCATATCTGATCATGCTACCTGCTTTAGTACAGTTAAGTAGTGCCCATTAATAACAGGTTTGCCAAGTGCTGAACATGTTTCTGCTTTCTTTCCCATGTTATTTTCTACTTGTTAGAAAGTATTTCTTATCTCTTTTTTAGCCACATTGCTATCCATAATGAATTATTTTTAAGTGCAATGCTAGGTATTTTTTAAGACCAGAAATATATCATAGTTTGCTTCTAATTGCATGACTTTGCACAGGTAGGTGATCCTAGTTTAGTTGGTAATAATAATCATACTCATGTATTTATGATTCCTTTCTCAGCTGGAAATTCTCTGGTGCCTGGAATATATTTTAGTGTCTTCCTACAACTATTGAATGCCCCAAACCTTTGCCCATTTCCATTCAAGCCTCCACTATCCCCCTTCTCTTACTATCAGGTCCTGAGGAGACAGAGACCATTGCTTGCAAACCCCCACCCTTCTCTACACCTCTCCACAGCTGGCAGAAACTTCTGCCCTCCTGACTCAGGATCCTTCCCATCCTTCTCCATGAGGACAAGGTATTACTCCATCTATTATCCTTATTTTTCTGTATTTTCATCCCCACCCCCTCCCTTCACTTTTCCCTCTCATTATAGAAAAAAAAACTTTCTCATGCTTTTAACAAATAAGAACAATGGGGAATAAAGAAGTGAAAAACTCTCAATCCTCTTTCCCTTTCTAGGTATTACTCTCTCTCTTCTTCACAGTCAAATATCCCAGAAAAAGAATCCATAATTTTTGCCTTTACACTCTATGCTATTTAACAGTTTACTATTTTGAGTTCAAGGGTGACCAACCTTTTCAGTTTGTTGGGACTGTCTCAGTTTTAACACGGAAAGTTCCACATGCCAAGAAATCTCCCAGTTTCCAACAAATTCTACTTACACACCACAATTTCTCAGGAATTGCTTTCACAGGAGCCCCAATTGACAAACATGGCAGCTTCAGACTTCAGGTAATTTTTTTTTTTTTGCAGGGATTGAACCCATTGACTTAACCATTGAGTCATATCCTCAACCCTTTTTATATTTTATTTGAGACAGGGTCTCTCTAAGTTGCTCAGGGCCTTGCTAAGTTGCTGAGGCAGGCTTTGAATTTGTGATCCTCCTGTCTCAGCCTCTTGAGTTGCTGGGATTACAGGTGTGTATCATTGTGCCCAGCCAGACTTCAGCTTTCTTGATCTCATGCTGCATCTGATCATTTGGGTTCCATTTTTCTAAAATTCCTCCTTGGGTGGTTTTTCCTCCTAACATTCTGGCCATGTCTTCTTCCTTTTCTTGCTGGAATTCTTATGTGCTTATGTGCCCATGTGCCCGTGTGCCCGTGTGCTGGAGGGTTCCCTTATATCTGCTGTTAACTCTTCACACCTCTCACACTCCTCACATTCATTCTGGGTGATGGTGGCTTTTCCTAATACTTTAGCTATTCTTAATGTGTTGATGAGCCCCCAACTCAATAACTGCAGCTTTGCCTTATTTCCACCCATTACTTACATTTTCATTAGGTAGTATCTCCTGGGTGGATCCTAAACTACTCAAAATTTATGTCCAAAATTTAACACTTGCATACATGCAGACTAGCCTCCATCAGACTAGTCACACTGCTTCTTATAGCCTCTCCCATCCTGTCCGAGTGATTTCCAAGTATATTTCAAACATTTTTATTCATGATGTTCATAGCTCTTCATTTGATATCATGTCCCAATATAGTCACATTTATATAAATATGCATTTGTACAGATGTCCTGCTTAAGAATTGAAATATTATTAGATTATCATCGACATTGATATTTAATTCTCTATTTCCATAGATAATTGAATTTTTTTTTTAAAAAAGCAAAGCCTAGCTTCTTGCTAAGGAACTCTGTGATATACTGATATTTTCTTTGCTGTTTCTTCATAAAACTTGGCTGTTGTTCAGGAAGTTGATTTCATGGCTCACCATTGAATGGGACCTGAAAGACAATCCTCTAATCAATTCTTGACTGTCTCTGTCTTCCTTAGAGTCCCTCACTATCCCTCACCTAACTTACTCCAGTGACCTCCTAATGACCTCCTTATCTTTGGACTCATATTCCTCTAATCCTTCCTCATTGCTTGCTGAGTTCTAAAAAGCTGCCCTGAGATTGTCATTTCTCGGCTTCAAATTTTCCAGTGGCTCCTGGGGAAAGTCTATAGGTGTGGCTCCTGCTAGCATTTGTGGTCCCACTTCCCTAAGAGTACTCATGTTTAAGAAATTTAATTGCAATTGCAGGTGCTTGAATATATCAATGTGCCCATTATGAATTTATTTCCGGTATGCCTATGCCTAGAATTCATTCTTTCATTTTCATTTTCTTTGCTTGCTGATTTCTACTAAATCTGTCCTTCTCAGCTTAAGTGTCACCCTCTTTTTAAAGCTTCCTGGATCAAGTAAGTACCTCTACTCCAGAATCTTCAATGATACTCTAAAATCCTAGGCTCATCTTGTAGGCAGTTAGTTATACTGTTATAATAGTTGCTATTCATCTGCCTCTTTCATTGGGAGCAAGAACTTGCCTGTGCATGCCTGTCACTTTCTGGAATTTGGCAAGTGTAATGCATAACTAATGATTTTGGAATGAATTTTTTGAAGGCTTATAGATGAAAAAGGAACTTTCCACTCACTCTGTCGTTTGAACTTCATGCAAACTTGTCAAATGGCAATATAACCATATGCCACCATTTGTTGAGTATCTACTTTGCAAAAAGAACCCCCTTTTTTAGTGTGGAAACTCTACTTTTGTCAGGAGTTATGTATATGGAAATAAAAGTCACATTAATTTTATAGAACCATAGGTCAGAGTTATTTGACATGGAGCAGCACATTTGGTGTGCAGGCAGAGAGAATATTGGTTACATGCTTTAGTCATTTTCTTTGCCTGTAGAGTATGACCAGGACTTTCCTCTGTGAGATCAGTCCTTCCTTCCACGAGTTTAAAGTTTAGTTGGACTCTTATGACACAGACACATGAAATGTTTTATTTACTGTCAATATGGGAGTATTGTGATATCTTTAAGATATCACAAAGTACTATGGCATTAATTGCTAAATAAATGATAAAGGCAGTACATTTTGTTTTCAAAAGATGATGTTCCTAGAAATATATTCCAAGTTAAAAGAAATCATATTTACTTTCCTATAGAATGCAATGTCAAGAGAAATGTGGAAAAGAAGGAAAAGGAAAAGAAGGAGAAAGAACAAATGGATGGCTAAATTCCTAGCAAAGAGAATCCATTTATTTCAAATTCCTTTTATTACCTATAATAAATGTTATGAGTTGAATTGTGTCTCCCCCAAAAATAAGGTATGTGGACTAATTAACCTTCCATATCTCAGCATGTAACTTTACTTGGAAATAGAGTCAGGTTAAAACGAAGTCATTAGGTTAGAATTTCACTCGGTATGACTAGTGTCCTTATAAAAAGAAGAAATTTAGAAACATACATGAAGGGAAGTCACTGTGAAGGGATCTATGGAGAAAGTAGCCCTTTAACTACAGTGATGTTTCTGCAAACTGAGAACACCAGGAATTGCTAACAAACACCAGATGCCAGGATGAAGGCAGGCAGGGGCTTCTCCAGAGCTGTCAGAGAGAGCACAATCTTGTGACACCTTAATTTCAGATTTCTAGTCTCTAGAACTGGGAGCCAATGCAATTCTGTTTTGTTAAGCAACCTAATTTTAGGTATGTCAATATAGCAGCCTGTTAATACAGCAGGAAACTAAAAATTCAGCCAGTGGGGTTAGAGCGTTGGCTCGGGGTTATGGCACTTGCCAGGCATGTGCGAGTACTCAGATTCAAACCCCAGCACCCACGTACATAACAGTGTCTGAGCAACAAAGGCCATGTGAAAAACTCAATAAAAATTGATTCTCTATCTCTCTCTCTCACTGTCCTTTTCTCTTTAAAAAAAATTCAGCCAGTAATTAACATAATAGCAAGTAAAAATCAAACCTATTTATTATGCCACACAAAGTTCCTTATGCTTAAAAAGACCTATGTAACCATACCATATTTGTTCTGTTCTACCATTTTTTATGGATCACTGTGTATAAAGGAAATCTCAAAGATGTTGGAATAAAAATGGAGTCATTTGTGTCAACCCTACTAAAGAATAGTAATAAAGTTGGGAGGTCATGAGGAGGGGTTCTTATAAATGATTGCTGATAGCAGCCATCACAACAGATTGCCAGAAACATAAGCTCACACAGAGGTCACTGCAACCTTGCACAAAAGTGCTCGTTTGAGGACATCTTCCCAGAAACTCTATGCTCAACCTCAGAGCGATGCTACTTTTGCTCTGATGAGTTGCGTCTGGCAGTTTGAAGCAGTCCACTTGTCAAGCACTCGAGGCTGTTGCTGAACTGTATCACATCCAGCTCCACTCACCTGTGAATATTGCACCTGGGTCAGTAAGAACCTCTCATGACGGTGCATCTGCTCCTCATCATTTGGTGCGTCTAACGGTGACTTAGTGTCCGGCTGTGGTGGGGAAGCTGGCAAGCGTCTGTGTACTTGAGATTGTGCACTTTCCTTGGGCTCCCTTCGAGTGTGCTTGATCTGCTTGGCACTGTGTCTGACCTGGTTCCTGGTCAAGTTCAGCAAGAACAGTAGACACCAAATTCATAATTATAGCACTGTGTGATAGGTGCTGGAACTAAGGCAGAAATGAGGTCTAACAGGAACAAAAAGGAAGGCTCCACTGAGCTGTTTTATCTCTCCTTCATTTCATACATTTTTATTAAGCCACCTGTGGAGGGCAGGCAATGTGTTAAGTACTGTGAAAATGATGATGGGAGAGATGGATAAGGGAATGGATATGGTGTGGGCAGAAAGTGCAAGAGAATGGGTATATGTGCCATGAAGAGCAGAGGGAAGGGTATGTTAGGCACTTGCAGAAACTTGATACAGTCCAGATTTATCGAATACAAGGTAGGAAGCACTCTGCACTCCTGGAGCCATGCCAGGCATTGCTAATTCAACAGGACACTTCTGCCTTCTGAGCATGAGTTTAGTTCCACTTAGCATCATCTGCCAAGGTTAACAGTAATTATTAATTTGTTATTTATTTAATTAGTGCCACAGAGCTGATCCAGTACTGGAGGACTCACACTATCCAAATTCACAAAAAATTCCAGTTTATGAACCATAATTAACTTGCTAAAATATAGTAAGAAATATAACATAACTCAGCTCGCACCTGATCAGGAGAATCCCTAAGATCTATCTATACAGAAGAGGGTGCAAATCAACATAGCAGGGATTTGGACATGGAGATGTGGTAAAACTAATGGGAACAACTCTGCAAGTTGGGATCATCTATGATTAGATTTATTTTATGTTTAATTAATTTCTGAAGAAACCTGTCTTTCTTAATTCTATAAAGCCTCAATATTTATCTTTTATTCTTCCCCTCTTCCCAGAGTGTGCCAGAACCCTGGAAACTTATATAGTACAAAATACTTATGTAGTCTAAAAAGGGGACTCAGGCTGGCTTTGACATTCTAATGAGTCCAGAACTTGGTTGTGGGGTGTCACTGTCATTGTCATGCAATTCAGGATTGCACAGGTCACCTGCTGTTTGAGCATGCACAGCCAATGAGATGGGTGGAAACTAGAGATGCCTACTCTATTTACCACCAGCTGTGTCCCCAGGGAAGGGGGTGCCTTTGTATTTTTAGTTTTATTTGCTCAAAGTGCTGGTGCTGGGGGTAACCATGGAAAACTAATCCTTCCTGGAAAAACAGATGTTCTAGTGCTGCAGTTTCCTATTGGGGACTAGGCCTCAAAAGTTCTGGGTCAGTACTGGTTTTGACATTTGGTACTTGTGGGACCCAGCACCATAATCACTTTTTCTTCTCTTTTTGGGATCTGCTCTAGTCATCAGAGTTTTCTTCTAAATCCGTTTCCTAGCCTATGGGGCTCCTTGATGCTAAGGGATCAGTTTATTTCCTGTTTTTGGCAATCTGAATTTGGGTGGTGACTTTTCTCAGCAAACAAGAACTCATACTTTTGATGGTGGCTGTTGTGGGTAGGCCTTGGCTTCACTGGAAAGGAGGTCTGAATGCTGAGGGGCATCTTTGGAACTACTGGAGTTGAAGGAGTGGACTGTTAATTCCTGTTTTCCTGTTTTAGCAATGTGTCTTTTGGCAGGTTACTAAGTCAGAGCTTTGGCTTCCTCTTCTGTCAAATGGCAATAATGATATCACACAGGGCTATGGCTACATTGAGAGATGGGGATAAAGACCCCAGAACTATATAAAAATGATACCTATTATTGTTGCCCAAAGAGCTTTTTGCAGAGAGTGGAAGAGCCTTGAACTTCCCAGCCCCTCCCCTCCATATCTAGAGAGGAAGAGCTCTAGATGCCATGGGGTTTTCTTCTCAGGATTTAAAGGGTCACTGCAAGCTCTGACACTGAAAACACCCCATCCCTCCACAATAACTTGGAATCCGTGACTAACCGGCCCCTTCAGATGAGCTGGTTCAAAAAGGAGTAATGGCGGAGCGAGCCTTCACCCCAGGAGACAAAACAAACCCCACACAAAGGGCTGCAGCAGCCAGGCAGGAATGGTGCATCTTCCTAGCATGCTCAGAGCGTCTGGTCCTTCTGGAGGGGGGCAGGCCTCCCTCTGAGGCCTGATGGTGGGTGGTCAGCTCTGTGCTCGGCATGTCCCAGCACCCCCAAGTTCTGGGTGCTCAATGCTGCTCAGAATCCCATCTCTTAATCAATTCTGCCCCTGACAACCAGAATTCAATGCATGGAGCGGGATAAAGTGGCCCAGAGAAACTCAGGACACATTTGAACAGTAGCCCAAACTCGGACAGAATCTGAATCACATTGGCACAGGCCCAGGTCATGGGTTGCTGCCAGAACATTGTAAGAAGAGCCATTCTTGTCCACACAATGGTGTGAGGAAACAGGAAGCGCTGCAGCATGACTTTAATTATTATCCTCATGAGCCTGAGCACAGCCACCACTTCGCTTTGCTCCTGTGCCTTGCCACACACCAAATGTGAGAGCAGTGGATAATGGTGGAAAGTGGTGGAGCAGCGGCAGCAGCAGCAGCAGCAGAGGCAGGGACCCAGGCGCACCTGGCTTGAATTCTGCTTCTGCCCTTCCCTACAGCTGCTGCTTGGTAGAGTTCCCGAACCTTTCTGTGCATCAGTTTTCTCACGTGGCAAGTTGAAATAACAGTATTTCCTGTCTCTCACGGTTGGTGTGAGGATTAGAAATCATGTACGCAACTACTGCTGAGGGCCAGGCACAAAGCAGACTTTCTGGCACTGCTGGGTATTATTTCTAGTACACTACTACTTGAACCAACTAGTACACTAGTTGGTTACACTAGTAACCAACTGTGCTGGTTACTAGTGTCGGGTGGGTCAGTCACTCAGCATTTCTGAGCGTCAGTCTTCTAATCCACATAATGGGGATATCTGATGTCTCCAGGGGGTGGTTGTGAGAGTGTCCTGAAATATAAACAGCCTCCAATGTAGTGTTTGCCTTGTGCAAGGCATTAGCTAATGTCAGAAGGACCTGAATATCACCTCCCTGTTGGGTAATCCCCTTTAACCTGTTAATTTATTTCCTTTCATCTGGTGTCTGAGGACCACCCAAGTGCTGTTGTCTAATTGTATCTGATTCTGTGTTAATACTTGAAACTGACTTTTATGTTGCTTTGACATTTTTTCCAAGTGATATTTCCCCTTCCTTTGGCTCAGGTAAAAGTTTCAAGCACAGGAGCAAATTGTGGACCTTCAGAACTGGCTCTTACCTTGAGAGCAGCAGCGTTCTCGGTCCGGGCTGTGTGCATCTTCTGAGGTGAGGGGAGGGCTTGATGGACATCCCCAGCCCCACACCAGCCTGCTGCAGCTGGTGCACGGGCACCCTCGAGCATCACTGCTTGTCCCAGGAGCTTCCTACAGAGGTGTGGAGGATGGGCCACACATTCTCTTACCCTCTTGTTCCAGCCTTTTCTTTCTTTATTGCCTTGGTGTTTCTATTTTCTTCATTTAATAGTTGACAAAATATACAAGTAGAGTGTGCAAAAGATCTGATCTTGACATTGGCCCAGATTATAGGATCATGTTTAAAGAAAGAGAGGAAAAAGATCTTCTTCTAACCTTCTGAAGGAATTTAAATATTTATATTTTGTGACAGCAAGTGGAGATAGTGTTTCTGTTCAATAAAAATTAGATTAAAAGCTAATTTAAGAGGAAATCTGGAATCTGGAAATGTGAATTATGGCCTTAATTCTGCCAAAATGGGCAGCTTCCTTAAACTTTCCTGAATCTCAATTTCTTTTTTTTCTCTATAAAATGAGTATGGTGGGGCTGGAGGGGTGGCTCAGTGGTTACAGCACTTGCCTGGGATACGCGAGGATGCAAGTTCAAAACCCAGCACCACGTATACAACAAAGTCTTTGAGCAAAGAAAGCCACATGAAAAACTAAAAATTGTTTCCCTCTTTCTCCCTCTCCCTCTCTGTCCCTCTCTCTTAAAAGAAATGAATATTGTGATAGCAATACTTGTTTTGTTTATATGTGTTGTGATGGGGAATAGGGAAGTCAAAGCACCGGCAAAGCTTTATAAAAAGCAAAGCACCGAACAATGTGAAAACTAATTTGTCTTGGAACCTCAGAAAGTCATTTGACAGTTTAGTCCCTTAGTTTCCCCCCACCTTCTAGTGAGACACATATCGCCTAATGCAGAGGCCAGTGTAGGGGGTGTTAGTAAAAGCACTTGGAAAAGCAGGAAACCTGTATGAGGTTAAAGTAGTATTATACCATCCACTCTTCAGCTGGTACAGCAGAGGTGGTGTGAGGTGACATCCCATTGAGCATTCCTGGCAGAGCTGGGGCCCCAGCCAGGCTGTTTGTGCTCAATGTCTCTGCTTCCAATGGACTTCCCCATGCCTGTTCAACAGAGCTGACTTCTCTTTTCTCTCAGTTGCCAATCTTCCTGAGGTGGAGACAGGCCCAGACTCATTCTTTGGGTGAGGCCAGGAAGAATAGGGCCATTTATATCTCTGCTCAGATGACTGGAAAATCCTTTTATCCTGCTTCACTGCAAAGCATCTCAAAGCAAAACTTGTTGAATCCAAAGCCCTACAGAGCCACTTAGTGGTCACACATGAAAATGACACCATCTCATGTCTGGTTTACTGGCATAGAGGTAATGGAAACTGATAAATATTTTTTTCTGCTTCTAAAGTTGTGTCTTCCCTGGCAACCATGAAATAGGGATTGATGTAACTGTTCACATTCGCTGTTTATAATCCCAGATTTCAGAGTGGTGCTGGAGAAAAACTGGGAAGCTCTGCAGACCCGAGCTGCTACAAAGCCCTGATCTCTACCCTCAGATCCCATTGTGGTAGACTCACAAGAGTGAGTTGAAACAATGGAATATGAGTGGAAGTTATGCTTTTCTAGTGTACGACTGACTAATGGATCTTTCCATTTAGAATTCTTGAAGCTCTTTCTCATTTTGTGTCTTCATATAGATGGTCACAGTAGTGTTGGAATCTATGTGTTGAAGGTGAAAGCACAAGATGGAAGGGATCTGGTTCTCTACATCTCCACTTGGAGGAGAGCTGCCAGTTAGTGAAGAATATTTCTTTGGGATTTATGTGGCAAGAAACAAACTGAAGTGTCTGGAGTGGTGACCCAGTGGTAGAGTGCTTGCCTGGCATGCATGAGGACCTGGGTTCAGGTCCCAGTACCACAAACACAACTAAGTGTAGGGGGACAGAAACCAGATGAAAAAATAAATAAAAATGACTCTCTCTTTAGGAAGTAATGGAAAAAAGAGACAAACTTCAGTTGTCTTTTAGCCATCATGCATCTTTTGTGTATATTTCTTAGTTAGAGTTGCCTTAGCCAGTACAGGTGATTGCTACTCAAGTCACCAATGGGAATCAAGGAATATTTACCATGTAGCAGTGAAGCTCTGTCTTTAGAGACCTTCACTTCCACAGCCTTTCAAGGCTTGAGAAATGAGATGTGTGTGTCTCTCTGTGTGTGTGTGTGTGTTTGTGTGTGTGTACGAGTGTATTTCCCTAGCAATGTGTTCATATGGTTATGTTTTTGCAAAATAAATAGAAGATTTTAAATCAGCATACAATTAGCTTGGACTACTGTCTGCCTCCTGTTCCTTTTCTCCTCCAACACAGTTTACTTTGTGTTGGATGCTGTTGGAGAGACCATGGAGTTTTTGGAATCCAGAAAATGGGAAGCTGAATAGGGATACATTTAGTTTGGGTGTTGTTGTGTTTATATAGTTTTCTGTCTCTTCCAAGTGGAGTTGTTTTGCTAGCGTCTTGAGGTAGGAATGATTTTTCTTTCTTTTTCTTTCTTTCTTTCTTTCTTTCTTTCTTTCTTTCTTTCTTTCTTTCCTTTTTTTTAAAGAGAGAAGGACAGTGAGAGAGACAGAGAGAAGCTATTTATATTGAATTTTCACATGACTTTTGTTGCTCTGACACTTAGATGTGTACGTGGGTGTTGAGGTTTGAATCCTTGTACTTGAGCATGCCAGACAAGCACTGTAATTGCCAAGCCACCTCTTCAGCCCTGGTAGGAATGATTTCTAGGAACACTCCTGTCCTTACTATATATAGAGTTTTGAAAAGATGACTGGCCAGAGGTTGTACTGTAGTAGGATCTATTCCATACTGCCTAGTCCAGGGAGAAAGAGTGCAGGAGAGGAGAAACAAGATTTGAATTGCATGGCATCAAAAGCTAGCCTGTAGAAATTTCTTCTGGTCCTTTAGATGTATAAAATTATAAGCAGAGAATTTAGTTCTCATGACTGGTTTCCCTCCTGTTTTGATAGGGATAACTTAATTTATAAAGCTTGAATTTATCATTTAAACTACATTTCCAAACCATGTGCTGGGATGGTTCAATAAAATAAAGGGAAGCTGGGCACAGTGGCACACACCTGTAATCCCATTGACTTGGGAGACTGAGGCAGGAGGATCATGAGTTCAAAGCCAGCCTCAGCAACTTAGCAAGGCCCTAAACAACTTAGCAAGACCCTGTCTCAAAATAAAATATAAAAAGAGCTGGGGAGTTGATGTGACTCAGTGGTTAAGTACCCTTGGGTTCAATCCTTGGTACCAAAAAAAAAAAAAAACCCACAAAAACCAAAAACCAAACAACAACAACAACAACAACAACAACAACAACAAAAAAACAGTGGGGGGAAATTACATGCTTTTGATTTGGACCTTATTTTGATAACTTCAAATTTAAGTATAAAGGAACTAAAATCAAATTCAGAAAAATAATTAAGAAGACAAAAATAATAAAAAATATTCTGATTTCAAGAAGTAAGTTGTAGTGAGTGGGGCATGGTGTCACAAACCTATAATCAAAACAACTTGGGAGACTAAGGCAGGAGGATCATGAGTTCAAAGTCAGCCTCAGCCATTTAGCAAGGCACTAATCAATTTAGCAAGACCCATATCAAGATAAAAAGTAAGAGGAACCCTTTGGGAGCCAACCCCAGCAGCTGTTGAGAACTGACCCAGGCTTCAGCTTCAAAGCCATTCAGGCAGGTGCAGGACACTCCTGCCAAGGACCCCCCTCTCCTCCCTCCCATTCCAAACTGCCCAGCAGCTGCATGTATAGCTGCCCAGATGCAGCCCATTCCTGCCAGGTCCAGGTATATCAGACCCATACCTGCTGCCAAGGATCCCAGGTTCTGTTGTGGCATGTAGGAGGCCTGTTCCTGCCTGACATGAGACCCCAGGACCCAGCAAAGCACCTGGGCTGTTGCTCTTCTACAATACAGCAGGCTGCCATGCACCCCCAACAGATTACAGGTTAATGCTCTGGGACCTTGATTCATAATGTAAAGCAAAACAGAAACAGCTTTCTGGAAGAAGGTGGTCATCAGGGGAATGGTATCTGACTTGACTCTTTGACCTGCAAGGAAGAAGCACTTCCAGACCTGCCTATTTTCACCACAGGGAAACTCTATTCAAAGATCCAGAAGAAGAATATAAAAATGAGGAATCAAAATAGAAAAGTTTCACCTCAAGCCCATAACTCCCCAACCAAGGAACACACAGACAGGGAGCAGGATGAAAACCTAGAAATAGTTATCAATGATCTGATTACTAAAATAAACAATGAATTCAAGGAAAGAAGATTTACTGAAAGGACTAAGTGAGAAAACTCAGGAGATGAAAAACTCTATTATCAAAGAAACAGACATACTGAAAAGGACATAACAGAGCTAAAATCTTCAATCAGACACATCAGAATAACATTTGAAAAATTCAATAATAGACTAACCTCAGCTCTGGAAGAAAGGACTTCCAATATAGAGGATAGGGTGAGTAAGCTTGAGTGCATGGATGAAAAAAAAAAAAGAAACAATAAACTCACAAAACACAAGCAGAATTTTCAAAATGTGTGGGATGAAATCAGAAGAAACAATATAAGATTAATTGGGATACACAAACAAATGACATTAAGAGCATTCTCAATGGAATAGTTAAAGAAAATCTTTCTCATGTAAAAATAGAATCAGGTATGCTCATCCAGGAAGCATTCAGGACACCTAATAGGCCAAATCAAATGAAAAGCTCACTGAGAAACATCATATTCAAATGTATAACAGGGAAATCAAGGAAAGAATATTAAAGTTGGCTAGAGAGAAATATCAAATCACATTCAGAGGCAAACCAGTAAGGATCACATCTGACTTTTCAGCTCAAGCTCTAGAAGCAAGAAGATCTTGGAAGGAGATCTTTCAAAATCTGAATGATCACAACCTGTAATATTCTATAATCAGGAAAAATCAGCTTTAAATTCAAAAGGGAAATAACATTTTGCAATAAGATCAAATTTGCAGCATTCATGAACAGAAATCCAGCATTACAGAGAATCCTCAAAGATAAATTCCAGAGAGAAGAACAAGCAAACACTCCTCAAAACCCACAGAGGAAATTCAATAAAACTGTACACAATTAAAAGATAACCAAGAAAGCACAGAACTCACTAATAAAGCATGATGACTATGAACCACAACCACATAACTATCTTAACACTGATTGTGAATGTTCTTAATGCACCAATCAAAAGACACAGATTAGCAAATTTGATCAAAAAATAAAGTCCAACAAGATGATGCTTACAGAAGACCCACCTTATAGCTAATGACATACACAGATTGAAAGGGAAAAGGTGGGAAAAAAAATCTATCAAACATACAGCTCAAGAAAGCAAGTTAGACTTGCAATATTTATATCTGACAAAGTAGATTTCAAATGTAAATTAATCAAAAGAGATAAAGAAGGCCACTGCATCCTAGCAAAGGGAACAACACAGCAGGAAGATACAAGCATAGTAAACATATACTCTCCAAACGTGTATGAATGCTCCCAAATATGCGGAAAAATTACTCCAGGACATAAAGCCACTTGTGGACCTCAGCATGATAATACTGGGAGACTTTAAAACTGTCTATCACCATTAGACAGAACATCAAAGCAAAAAAACAAAAACAAAAACAAAAACAAAAAACAATAAAGAGATCTCCAGTCTAAACAACTTCATAAATCAAATGGACTTAAAAGACATCTATTTAATATTCTACCCCACGTTGGCTGAGTATACCTTCTTCTCAACAGCACATGGATCCTTCTCCAAAATAGATAATTTTCTAGTTCACAAAGGAAATCTCAGCACATATAAAGAAGTTGAT
This sequence comes from Aplodontia rufa, assembly GCA_004027875.1. NCBI lineage: Eukaryota > Metazoa > Chordata > Mammalia > Rodentia > Aplodontiidae > Aplodontia > Aplodontia rufa. Next base: position 56,074 of record PVKS010003183.1, on the reverse strand, counting down.
ATTATCCCATGTATCTTAACAGACCATGATTCCATGGTCTTATCAATTGACAACAAAAATCAGAAAACATGCATATACATAGAGATTGAATAATACCTATTAAACGAAGAATGGTTCCAAGAAGACATGAGAGCCGAAATCAAGAAATTCTTGGAAGAGAATGAGAATGAAAGCACAACATATTGAAACCTTTGGGACAGATGAAAGCATCCTTAAGGGGAAAATTTATAGCATTGAGTGCTTACATTAAAACCAGGTGAGATCTTGAATAAATAAGTTTATCCTCCACTTCCAATCTCTGAAAAAGGAAGAACAATCTAACCCCAAAGCCAGCAGGAGACAGGAAATAATTACGAACAGAGCTGAAATCAATGAAATTGAAAACAAAAATAAATAGATAAATAAAAAGAATTTACAAAACAAAGAGCAATTTCTTTGAAAAAATAAATAAAATTGATAGACCCCAAGCTAATCTCATTAAGAGAAGGACAGAATTAAGGCAAATCAATGATGAAAATGGGGTGATCACCACTGACCCTATGGAAATCACATGGAATATCAGAACATATTTTGAAAAACTATACTCTTCTAAATTTGGTAATCTGGAAGACATGGACAAATTTCTAGACACATATAACATGCCCAAATTGACACAGGACAATATTGAAATCCTAAACAACCCAAATAACAGGCACTGAAATCCATATAGCAATTAAAAGTCTTCCAAAGAAGAAAAGCCCAGGACCATATGGATTTCCAGCCAAATTTTACCATACCTGTGAAGAGGAGCTAAAACCTCTCCTTATTGAACTATTCCAAGAAATTGAAAAGGATGGAACTCTCCCAAACACTTTTTATGAGACAACCATAACTCTGATACCAAAACCCAACAAAGACCCATCAAAAAAATAAAAAAGAAAGAAAATTACAGACCAATATTCTTGATGAACATCGAAGCAAAAATCCCTTAATAAAATTCTCACAAACCACATTCAAAAGCACATCAAGAAGATAATTCACTGTGATAAAGTAGGCTTCATTCCAGAAATGCATCTGGTTTAGCATGCACAAATCAATAAATGTGATTCATTACTTAAAATGATTTTACCTCATGCCATTTATGTTCAAAACTATAGAGAAGATAGGGGTCAAAGGTACTTGTCTTAATTATGTAAAGGCCATATATGACGAACCCTCAGCTAGTATAATACTAAATGGAGAAAAGTGGAAAGCATTCCCACGAAACTCGGGAACAAGACAAGGCTGCCCACTCTCACCACTTTTACTCAATACAGTCCAATCAGGCAAGAGAAGGAAATCAAAGGGATAAGAATAGGAAGAGTGAATGTCAAACTATCACTTTTTGCTGATGACCTGATCCTTTATCTGGAAGATCCAAGAAAACTCCACTGGAAAAATGCTTGAGCTTATAAACATATTTAGCAAAGTAGCAGGCCACAAAATCAACAGCCATAAATCAGGAGCTTTCCTATACACTAACAATAATAGGGCAGAAGAAATTATCAGGAAATCTGTACCATTCACAATATCCTCAAACAGAATAAAATACTTGGGAATTAATCTAACAAGGAAAGTAAAAGACCTCTAAAACAAAAATTATCAAACACTGAAGACAGAAATTGAAGAAGACCTGAGAAGATGACTAGGCAGAATTAATATGATTAAAATGACCATTCTACCGAAAACACTATACAGAGTTAATGCAATCCCCATCAAGGTACCAATGTCATTCTTTGCAGATACAGTGAAAGCAATTCTCAAATTCATTTGAAACAAGAAGAAATCCAGAATAGCCAAAATTTACCAAGCAAGAAAGACAAAGAAGGTGGCTTTGCAATACCAGACCTAAAACTATACTATAGAGCTGTAGCAACAAAAACAGCATGGTATCGGTATTAAAATAGGAATGAATACCAATGGAAAAGAATAGAAGACTCTGAGACAAACCTACAAATCTTTAAATGTCTGATCTTTGACAAAGGAGGTCAAAATATAACATGGAGAAGAGACAGCCTATTCAACAAATGGTGCTGGACAAACTGGACAGGCTTCTTCAGGAAGTTGAAATTAGATCCTTGTCTCTTACCTTGCACAAAAATCTAATAAAAATGGAGCAAGGAACTAGGAATTAGACCAGCTACCATACAACTGATAGAAGAAAAATTAGGAGCAACAGTCCAGCATATGGGAATTGGCAACGGCTTCCTTAACAAAACTACCAAAGCAAAAGAATTAAAATCAAGAATTAATGAGTAGGATGACCTTAAATTGAAAAGCTTTTGCTCAGCCAAGGAATTGGTCAAAACTGTCTAGAGAGATCACACAGAATGGGAGGTAATCATGGCCTGTGATTCCTCTGACAGGGGACTAATATCCAAAATTTACAAAGTACTAAAAAAAAAAAACCGATATCAAAACTACAAATAATCTAATCAATAAATGGACCAGAACGCTAAACAGAAACTGGTCAACAAAGGAAATCGAGCAAGCCAATGTATACATTAGAAAATTATCTAAATAACTATTAATCAGAGAAATGCAAATCAAAACTCCATTAAGATTTTGCTCCAAGCATTTATAAGTATGTTACTGTATTTACTATAGTCCTGTTTGTAAAAAATGTTCTTCATAAGTATAAGAATCGTGTCACTGTACTTGGATATTTTAAGAAAAATATAGGACCAAGAAAGAGAGACAAGGAATCTGGGGAATGGGAGGAGGGAGGTAGGGGGATGCGGGGGGTGGGGGGGATAATTGACCAAATTGTATTGTTATATTGTGTGCATCTATGAATATGTGACAACAAATCCTATCATTATGTACAACTATAATGCACCAATAAAAATAAAAGAAAAAATAAAATGTGTGTGCATATTGAAGATAACTATATATATAAGAAAGAGTTCACTCCACTCCAGTCAGACTGGCTAAGATGAAGAACATAAATAATAGCAGATGCTGGAGCTGTTGTGAGGAGATAGAAACACTAGCATGGTGTTGGTGGAACTGCAGACGGGTATAGACACTCTGCAAAGCACTGTAGAGAATACTCAAAAAATTAGGGATGGATCCACTGTATGAAGTAGCTATTCCTCTTCTCGGTACTTTCCCAGAGGAGCTAGAATCAGCACATTACAGCAACACAGCAAAATCGATGTTCATAGCAGCTCAATTTACAATAGCTGAATTATGGAATCAACCCAGATGCCCTTCACTGGGTGTGTGTGTGTGTGTCTCTACATATATACGCATACACACATATACACATATACACACACACACACATACGTACATACACACAGTGGAGTTCTACTCAAATATTAGAAACAAAGAACAATGAATCAAGAGACTGGGGTCTGGGCAATGTGGAGGTAACTATGATTTAGGATTAAATGCATATCTTGTTGTTACTTTATATGAATTTATGATTGTATAACTCAACTCCTTAATAAAAATAAACCCCAGTATCAAAAATAAAAAAAAGAAGTAAGTTGTAATGAAAATTTCTTCCGACTGTAACTAAGGCAGTGATTTGTAAGATGAAGAGTTAAGTTTTAATGAATAGGCTCTTGGATTATTTGGTAATCCACTCACTGAAGAGGATGAAGAGGAGTGAATCATATGAACACATCTGAAATGGCTTGGACTTTTTGCTGATTGAACACAAAATTCTGATATGGAAAAGGCAATGTAAAATTCACAGTGCACCACTATGGAAGGAATATTGACAACATACTAGTTAATAAGTGCAATTGATTGGAGAAGTCTAAGACTAGCCACTGCATTGAAAGCTCACAGTCCAAAATGAAAGAAAATTGATAGAGGTTTTCTCAATCTTAACAGCAATTCTAAAATCATACATGGCATGATCAATAATAAATTGTGAAGGTGAAAAAACTTTCTTCGACCATGAGGGAAAGAAATCAATCATCCGTGGTAGAGGAAAGACTGAACTAATTTTCTGTTCTTGCTGTGGAAAATAATATCACAAAATCATCATCATATGAAGGGATGGCTTTGGCAATATAGCCAAAAGTACAGATAAAACCATATTAAGAAAAGTTGCTTAATAAAAATATTAATTTGCTTTTCAGATTTCTGTGATGTTTGTGGCATCTAATAAATTTTATAATTTATTGTGATTTCTCTTTTAATCTTAAATAAATATTTACTTTTCTAATTAATTTTGTACTCTTTTTCATGAGAGGGCTCCTCCTGTTGAAATCCAAGTTCACTGGTGGGCTTGAAACATATCCAGAGCCTTCAAAGAAGCTGGAGTGTCCCAAGAGACTGACTAGGGTGGTTGACAATGGCAAATCTAACGGTGGCCCTGGAGAAGGAAAGAGGGCAGGGGAAAATAATGGTGTATGTTCCTTGCTTTCCCCATGCTAGTCTCTGGTTCTGGCAAAGCTGGGTGCTCTTTGGCTATGTGGGGTTTTCATCTGCTGCCCAAACAAATCACCATATTTAGTGGCCTAAAATAATACTGATTTGTTTACAGTTCCGTAGGTCAGTAGTACTGGTGAGCCAGACTGGGTTCTGTGCCCCAGGTCTCAGAAATCTGAAATCCAGTATTGGCAGAGCTGGGTTCTTACCTGGAGACTCAGGGTGGGGTGGGGATCCACTTCCAAGTGCATTTAGGCTATTAGAAGTCTGTTCCTGTGGTTGTAGGAATGAGATCCACATTTCTTGCTGACTTTCTGCAGAAAGCTGATGCTCTCTACTCCTGAAAACTACTGTATTTCATCTCAAGTGGTCTACTCCACCTTCACAGACCAGCAATGTCACACCAAGCTCGCCTCACAATTTGAATCATTCTGTTTTTCCCTCTCTCTTTCCTTTTCCCAGCTGGATAATGTTTTTCAGTTTTAAATGCTCTTGTGATTAGAGTGGACCCACTGGGTCATCTCCCTTTTCAGAGGTCCTTGTTGTTATGTAACATTACCCAATCATAGAAGCCATAGTTTACCATATTCGAAGGTTCTGGGTATTAGGGTGTGAACTCTTGAGGCTGATCCTAGAATCCTGCCTACTGCAAGCTGCATTTGCTGACTGGTGGTCCTCCCGTGCCCCCAGCTCATCCAGGTCCTGTTAACAACATTTCTTCCCAGCCTCCTCCTGTCTAGGGGTGGTAATGCTTCCTGCTGCTGCTAGTACCTAGATTGTCACCATCTACCATTGGTTCCCTCTGCCCACGTATTCTAACTAGTATTCTGTAAACCTCTCTTCCATTTCTCTCTTTGAACATATCATGTTTTTGCTAAAACTCTAATTGACTTGAGAAAGCATAACTAGTGAAAAGCCATAATTTTTGTGTTGTCTTTATACTCAGAGGAGATATTGGATCTTTGGCTTAAGATATTCACAAGGGAAAGGAAGGCATTTTGCGGTGGTGGCATGTGAGTGGGAATGCATTGTCTTGTAAGTGGCCAGGATGGAATCTGATAATTGTATTATTGTGATTCAGACAATGTGGGGTGGGCTCAGACTTCTCATGTTGAAACATGATGTCTTCATTTGCCAATTGTGTGAATATTTAACCTCTCTAAGCTTCAGTTTTCTGATCTAAAAAATAGGCATACTAAGATATCTCCTTTCTTGAGAAAAGTAAATGAGTTAATCCATGCAGAGTTCTTCATGGTGCCTGGCACATTGAATCATGTGGTTGATTTGTTGCTGCTAATATTATTCAGTATCTGGGGCTGCCTTGTTGTGGCGTTGTTTTTTCTTCACTGACATACCAGAACGAGGCTTGGTTAAGACAACATTTCTCTTGCTTCAATCTGCTTTTCTGTGTTGCTTGCTCTGTTTTCTTCTTGCATTTCATGCATACTGAAATCCCAGAATGTAATCCCACCTTAACAAATGGATATTTTGTATTTGTTTCATTCTGTTTTTTTTTCTTTTTTGTCAGTTTCTGGTGTGTGTTCCTTTTGATGATATGGAAATACTTGTCTATTTCAATCTAATACAATAAATAGTCTAGAATAAATTGTGGTATGAAGAGAAAACTCTCACAGATTACAAAGGAAGTTCCCTGCCTCACTTACTCTTCCTAGTTTATGTTTCTTACTCCATGAGGATAGTTCCTGCTAAGTAGTGTTGCAGTTCTTAGACTAATAGAATCCTTCAGGCTTTAGATCATGGTTCTTGGCATTTAGTCCCTAACTAACAGCATCGGTATCACCAAGGAACTTGTTAAACAGGAAAGTTTCAGAGCCCATCTCAATATCTAATGAATTAGATATTCTGAGCCTATCAATCTGTGTTTTAACAAACGCTCTGGGTGATTCAGATGTACCCAGAATTTTTAACAGGTATCATTTGTTGCACATTTTTGTAACTTACACCTTGCTTTGTGTACACATTTTATTCACATAAATAGCATTGTGTTACATTCCTTGTTTTATACTTTTTTCCAATTATACCATATTTTGAAGGCCCATTTGAGTTCCTCTGCATTTATCCTGCTGATTACTTTTTACTGCTCACTGCAGGGTAGGCAACCACGGTGTTTTACCTGATGAACATGAAGATTGTCTCCAACTCCCTGCCTCCTTAAATGATGCTGTGATGAGGTTCCTGCCCCAGCAATACCAGCCTGAACTGTCTGCTGACCTAGGGCTTGCCTCAACTAAAGTGTGTTTGCTCAGTGGTCTGAGGAGACTCTTACAAAAGACTTTACCGTGAAAGAAAAAGGAGCTGGGCTAGATAAACTTGAACCAGCAAGGAGGTCTTGGTGGTGTCTCTTGTTTCAGGTTGTCTTCTCATCCAGTCCCCATTGGTTCTGATCTGTTGCTTGGAAAGTGAAGTGACATAGAATTTCTTAGGAGGTCTGGATTTATAGTACTAGGAGAAGAAACTGAGGTATAGTTCTTGATATGTTTTAATCATCACAGGAAAGAACCAATGAAATTTGTTCTACCTATTTAGGATTAAACTGATGAAGAAATGAATCAGCATCACCTCCTGCCCATTAAAAATGAGGGCAGAGGGCCAAGGATATTCGGCATGTCTTCTTGTTTTTGTATTTTCTTTTGCTTCAGGAATGTGATCCCTGTGTAGTTTTGACAGAAGTAATTCCTTTCTGGAATATACTTCAATGGACTTTTAATCCTCTAATTAAATAACTCTTCTGGATTATCCAAATACATGTTCTGGGATGAAATGTTTTACAAGATTTTCCTTTAATAAATCCCACTGGGCTCTCACAGAAGGCTAATTAGTCCTTTTACTGGTGTGTTCTCTATGAGGAGGCTTGAGCCAACTGTTGATATTAGAAAGTTCTCACTCTGCTAAGAGCAGCAGCCCTTGGTTTTTGGCAGTTATTTATCCAGACAGATGGTGTATGGGCCTATCATCCCAATGACTTGTATACTGGGAAGAACAGGGAAAATGAATGTTCAAAACAAAAATATTAATTAACTCTCCAGAAAGTGGCTTTATGAATTAAATTTTGTTTCCAATTTTGTAGCCATCATGATATAACCTGGGGTAAGTAATGCACATCTTAATTTGCATAAGAATATGAATATCTGAGAGAGATTTTATACTGCCTCTGATGCTTGGTTTGTACTTCTTACTCATAATCTCAGGCGTCATTCAAATACTAGCTCCCTGTCAAATCGACTGTGACCTCCATCTAGTACAAGGGGTAACATGGTGTTGTGGAAAGACTATGGGTTTTGAAGTGGCACTTAATTTATATTGCATTTTCACTAATAGTTAGCTTTGTGTTATGTCAGTTCCTTAACCTCTCTGAACCTCCATCTTCCATGCCACATGAGATGAAATTTATATAGCAGTGTTTATGTGAAGATGAATTCTGATGTGCTAAACAACACATATAAGTAGAACATGCCATTTCTTCATATGTCCTTTTCCAAGTGCATGATTTACATATCTACCTGGCACTTATTCCCTTTTTCGTTGTATTACAGTCAGTTTTGAAATGAGTTCATGTAAGTTAGGTTCTGGTAACAAAATGATCCATTCCTGTAATGATTCAACATAATACACATTTATATTTTGCTTTAATAACAGTGCAGAGGTCTGTAGAAGACAAACTGTTTCAAGCAACAGAGGAAGATGTGGCTGAGAAGGTTTCAACTGTAAGGCATATGAAGATTTCTTCAATGAATAAAAAGATTTTAACCAAATACCAGAAGAATAATGTTATTTTCCTACTCAAAACTTTTCTTTCAGTTGACTTCAAGGTGCCTACCTTAATGGAGAGAGAGAAAGAGAGAGAGAGAGGTGAGGAGAGAGAGAGGAGGGAGAGGAGCAGGGCATATAGTAAGGAAAGAAACAAAACAGACCGTAGAACTGTCTAGAAAAGAAATTAGGTTGTGGTAACTAAAACAGGAAACTGAATGAAAGTAAATCATATCCAGCCTCGGTGGAGGTCTCACTTTTTCTTTTGCAAGAATTCAAATTCTTTGAGAGCAGGGATCTGCTTACCATTTCCTGCTTTTCCTTTTACCTTGTCTGAAGTGTGACTCTCCCTGAATGAGGGCTACATCAGTACTGGAGACCTAAATGCCACTTTTTGGACACTACAAGAAAGAGAGGTACCTACCATAGCCTTGAGGCTCATGATGTGAAATGGGTCCCAGAGCTGCTTCTGCCCAAGTGGGAGGAACAACTCATTAAGGGTGCCAGTAGAAATTATTTTGGTGCTAACGTATTCATATGTGCCTCTAAGGAAGGTGGCAATATTAAATGGCAAGTCCTTTGTTCCTTTAAGTGACTTGATGGCTTTAGTTCCACAGCAGGGTGAAGTTCCTGGGATAGAAGATGAGGTGGAGACACCGTGCAGTATGAGGCAAGGGGCAAAGGAAACAGGAGACAGAGCTGTGAACAAGAGAACAGGAGCAGAGGGCTGAAGGGTGGGGCAGGCTCTGGTGTAGGGCCGGAAGAAAGGGTGAGAGATGGCACCTCCTGGAAGCTGCTTCTGCAGGTGATATGGAATCTTTCATCAAGGCAATCAGGTAGCCACATGCATGTGAAAGGAGACATTCTTGTACTACTCAAAGAAGAGGACAGAATCACATCTGGGGAAAATGATGTAAACTGGAGGGATGCGTGGAAAAGCAGGTAGGTATCTAGAAGGCAGAAGAGATGAGAAGAGAAAGCCCACAGCTCGCTCTCTCAACTCTGAAGGGCTTTGTGCTCTCACAGTCTTGTCATGGACGGAGCTTGTCATCCATGTCTGCAAGGCTGGTGGCCTCAGTAAGTGTCTCTCCTCTGAGGAGAATGTGATCAGGATTTGGATCTCTGACCAGGGCTTAATGCAATTGTACTCTCTCTAGTGTTCCAGAAGCAAGGGAAGTCTTAGTTACCACAAGGGTTGTGGTCCCTAAAGCCCTTTGTAAGTAATACATATAAGCCTTGAGGCCACTTTTGCCCAGACCAGAGGCGGTCTGAGTGGCCTCTCCTGTGCCTACTTCGTTGTCATCCCTCCCAAGTTGCCTTCTTGGAAGAACCTAAGCTTCATCAGACATGGGTTCCTCAAATTGCACCAGAGGCAGAGGTAGATAAAGATAGAGAAAATTCAAGACAGAAATAAAAGAGACCCAGAGAGGACCTTCCCAGGGCTATTAGATGTACTCTCCTAATCTAGTGGACTCATTTCATGTCTTGAAGTCTCCATTCTACACTTGTTCCCTTTTGAGAGCTCTTTGTCTTCTTCAAGAGAGTATCAGGTAGGGTTTGTGAACAGAGAGAAAACCTTGAGCTTTATTAATACAACAATTGTGCTGTTTCCACCCAAAGCTGTTGGGAGGCTTGTTACGGTTTGTATGAAAGGTGTCCTCCAAAAACTAGTATGTTAGACAATGCGAAATGTTGAGAGGTGAAATGATTGGGTTTTGGGAGCCTTATCCCAATCAGTGAGTTAAACCCCTGATAAGGATTAGCTGGGGGTAACTGTAGGCAGGTAGGATGTGACTGGAGGAGGTAGGTCATTGGGGGCGTGACTTTGGGGTATACATTTTTTTTTTTTTTTAAGAGAGAAGGACAGTGAGAGAGACAGAGAAAGAGAGAAACAACTTTATTGAGTTCTTCACACGGCCCTAGCTGCTCCAACACTCAGTTGTGTACGTGGTGCTGGGGTTTGAACCCGGGTCCTCGTGCTTGCCAGGCAAGCGCCGAAACCGCTGAGCCACCGCTCCAGCCCTGGGGTATACATTTTTTATGTGGTATGGAGTCTCTCTCTCTTTCCTGATGTGATGTCTGGAGCTGCTTCCCCCTCGGCTACACTCTTTTGCCATGATGTTCAGTGTCACCTTGAGCTCCAAGGAATGGAGCTGGCCTTCTGTGGACTAAGATCACTGAAACTGTGAGCTACTAAATAAACTTTTCCTCCTAAAATTATTCTTTTCAGGTCCTTGGGTCACAGCAATGAAAAACCTACTAAAACAAGGCCCCCTTTTAGCTTGAACTCCATCAGAATATTCTCTCACCATAAAAAGGAGCAATTTTTTCACTGCCTCCCTCAACGTTCTTAGAGGAGATCACTCTGCCCTCAGATTTTTTTTAGGTACTTTTGCGTCCCTATGCCATAGCACTCACCATTCTGAATTGGAATTTTTCTGAGGGCCTCCATTACTAGATTGTAAGCTCTTCAAAGACAAACCTGTTTTATCTACTTTCCTTGAAACTTGTACAATGTCTGTTGAATGGATTCCCATTGTGGTGTGTGCGTGTCAGGGGACAGACATAGGGAGCAAAGTGGAGCAGAAACTTGTGTAAGAATCAGCAGAAACCAGGAATCAGCAAGGGCAATCACACAGGGCAAAATCAGATCAGAAGTATGATAGAGGAGGGTGGCTGTCACCCTTGGGACCTGGGTCCAGGACATCCCAGCATACTGGTGCCACATACAAGGAGGCATGAGCCACTCCAGAGCCCATCAGCCAGTGCCAGTGTCATCTAACATGCTGCTAAGTTTCTAGCGTCAGCTCACAGCAGGCCATGTGTCTCAGTGTGTCATTCGAAGTCCATTTTACCTGCAGCTGGACAGGCAGGGAAAACAAGCTTTTATTACCTGTTGCATTCAAAATGTTAGGCTTTGTTCTAGGAATTCTAGAACTGTTGATTCTTATAGCTACTTTACAATAAGGTGTTATATCACCATTCTATGATGAGTAAAAGAGAGCTCAGAGAGTTTAAGTGATTTGTCTAAGGACACATGGCAAGAGGGGAAAGATTAAAAACTCCGATTTTCACCGTTTCATTATTTACTCTCCTATACTGCACTTGTTATCTGAGTAATTACTATACACATACAGCATGCCCAATATTGTGGGGATCCAACAGCCTGCAAGGCATCTTCCCATTCTTAAAGAGCTTGTAGCCTAGATGAGAAAGCAGACATGGACACACAGGGGCCAAGGAGGTAGGCAACTAGTTATCTCCTCCAGTCACCATTCCTTTATTCAAACAACTTGTGCATTTCTGATGTCGATGATGTTCTAGGACTTGGGCTAGGGGCTCCCTCCTGCAATCACATAGCTGTCAGTTTATGGTTGACATACACATTAATCCAATGATTTCAGAAATTTAATTTCAAACAGCAATAAATGCTATGAATGTTACTTAAAACTGTGGAGACAAATGACTGAATTTCAAGCATTACGAAAGAAATTATGAGAGAAAATTAATTACAGGCAGAGCTTTTGGGACTTACTCAATCATTCCCAGATAGACAACTTCTCTTTCTGCTACACAATATCTAAAGTGCAAATGTTTAGCCAAATGGCATTACAGATGTAAACCACTTTTGAAGTCTGTTAGATTAAGATTCAAATTCTGGTTCTGCCTCTTACTAGCTGGGTCATATTAAATATGTTACATAGCCTCCATGTGTCTTAGTTTCAAAGGATTAGGTGGGATTGATAATGATGATGGCTGCAGGGCAGTTCTCCCAGTGGCTGTGGACCGACCCATTCTCCCTGCTTTCTTGCAGGAAGAGCAACCTTGCATGTGCTGGGCTTGCAAATTCTGAGACGAGGAGGAACTGGCGGGAGCAGCCCATGCCCTGTTATAGTCCCCCTAGAAGAGAAACATTTGTGTTAGCTACCCTTTATTAAAAGCTGAAATTATGTGGAGGGTAATATGAAACCTTCCAGCTACTCAGTGAGCCGTGGACACAGGTGGATGCAGCTACATGTGTGTCTAACAAGAGTTCAATCACGATGCTGTGGAATTGCTGTAGTTCATTTTGGGCATGGTTCCTGGAGTTTCCAGTTCCTGTGTAACTATGTATTTCTGCATTTAGGCAGTAGAGGAAAATAAAAATTGATAACACAGTGGTCTAAAGATGAAGAAAAAGAATCTGAGCTACTTCAACTCTGTCATTCTCTGTGCAAGTCATTCTTAAAACACTGTAGGATTCATTTATTTGGAAGCATTTCTTCTTGTCTTTACTAATTTCTCCCATTTTTTAAAAAAAATAGTTAACATACTATTAAAGTGCCAATCTATTACTTTCTACCTTTATACTTTAATGTTTTTTTCAGTTCTTATTTTTGTTTCCACGAATATATATATACTCAATACAAAAAAAAAAAAAAGGAAATGTTCAGTGCTTGCATTCCTTGTCTGATCATCCATTAAATATTTTCTGGAATCTAATTTGATATTTGTTTTATTTCATGATCAATATTGAAATAAATTTATTTTATAGTGGAGGAGGATAATAAAGAAGATCTATACTAGGTATCAAATGTACAAGTTATGGACCATTATGAATACAATCCTATTCACATATTTTACCTCTTTGATCAGTTGAAAGCAGTTTCATTATCTTAATTAAAAATACATGGCAATAAATTGCTGTTGCTCTGGGCTTCACCACTTCAGTTTTGTCTTAGAAGAAGATTGAGGTAGGTGTGAAGGATATCTCTTTGAATTTCCTGTGACCACCTAAGAGTATTTGGAAACTCAGACTTTAGTGACAGAAGGACAGAACATTTGTTCTAAAGGCCTCAGTCATGGAAGTAGAGGGACATGATGAAAATTCATGAAGGCCTATGAACCTCTTGTCTGAGGTGAAGGAAGCCAGGGAGCTGAGATGAAGAGCTGGAGTGACACTGAAACAATTCTTGGTCATGCTTGGGTCAGGAAGCACCTCTTACTTTCTAGCCAGGACAGAATCTTTCCAAGAGGTGTTCTGGGTTAGGAGCCTGCACCACCTCCTCCATATTCGTTTTAGCTTAATCATCTCTACTGATGTATTTGAATATGTTATGGAGATGAGCTGGGTTGTGTAATTCATTGTGCAAATTTTAGTTGTTATTTTACTTCAGCCTCATTCTCTTCTTGTATTTATTGAATGACAATGATGTTCAGGCACTGAGTTAGGAGTGGGTTCCACTATACCCTTTCAATAAACTATGCAGTGGAATTAAAAAATGGCAGTGGGTGGTATAAAGAGGCAGGACTTTAGAATTCCATAAACCTACATTCAAATATAAACTCTGTTAGTTCCTAGCTGGTGACCTTAGGAAATTACCTAACCCCTCTGGGACTTTACTTTGTCAGGCATAAAATAGAAATAAGTAATAAATACCTTATTGAGTAGTTAAGATAAGTAAGGTCATGTGTAAGTAACCACAATCATCAAATGAATGCTGCAAATGAAGAAGGCCAGATGATGAGATGATGAATGACCTGGTTAAGGTGGAATAAAACCAGCCTGTACCACTGTACCTACCTATTTCTTATTAGGGTGCCCTCTGCTGTGGTTCTCTGACTGGGGTTGGCAAAACCATGCTCCTTTTGTTAGGCAGGGTGTCTGAAGTGGCGGTGATGGAATCTTGTACAGATATGACAACTTCGGTGACAGCAGGAGAATATGACCTCAAAGCAGGAAATGAAATAGCCCAGAAAAGGAAGATAAGGGGTTGCTGGAAATCCAGGTGTCCACAATGTAGTCTGCATTTTTGTTAGCTGTTCAGAGCTGTTCAGATGGTGACAATATTCATGCCTTTCGAATGCCTGGCCTGCTCTCTCAGCCCCTGCCAGGTGATGTATGGAGACTCTACAATATTGGTACTTGTCATTCTCACTAGGGGTGAAGAGGGACTGGTGTCATAATGTTGAAATGCATAAAACAAAACACAAAGAACCCACATTCAGAAAGATAGGTGGGGAAGTCCCAATATCTATATCTCTGAATCAGACATCAAGATTTTGGTGGCTGTTATTTTTTTATTAAACCCAAAAAAATGTTTTTAGTTGCTGTGGTGATAAAAAGGAGCTGAAATCAGCTTTTTGGACTTCCTCTGTTGAGAAGTTTCTGTCTAGTTCCCTAGCCCATTTATTGGTTGGAATATTTGTGGTTTTGGTGTTCAGTTTTTTGAGTTCTTTGTATATTCTGGATATTAGTCCCCTGACAGAGGCTTATTTCTATCTATAGCATGGAGGTATTGCAGAGGAGACATGAGAGAGGAGAGTGGACAAAGTGGGGAGATCCTGGGCTAGGCTTGGCTTTAACTTTCTTAGTCAATATCCTTGTATGCATGAATTTGTAACAATGATTCCCTCGAATATGTAAGATTGTGTCAAACAGCAGCAACAACAAAAGAATAAGAAAAGGCAAGATCAAATAAAAATATTTTATATTTTCTTCTAAATAAAAAGGAGCTGAAATCAAGAAGGGTATTAATATGTTGTCAAGGGAAAGAGTTTTAACCCTTTAACTTTAAGGAACATGTTGAAGATGTTTTCTCTGAATCTACCTGAGGAATATCCATGCCCTTTGCCCACGAATGGCATATCACATGGTGTCGATACTATCTAAGATTACATGATCCAAATGTTTGTTCCATTTTTTTAAAAGTTACTCTAGGATATCAAAGAGGGTTTGGGTACAATTAAATGATTCACTTGCTTTATTTGTAGTTTTTCTGCCTATAAACCTGCTGACAGGATAAAGTTATATTTAGGCTAGATTCAGCTCCAGATAACATAGTGAATTAGATCTTCATTTAATTTATCCTTTTAATAATGAAAGCACAATAGATGTTCCTTGAATAAACAGGGGCACATCAGAGGCAGTATAGCAGAAGCAGATTCTGAGGTGGAGTGCAGTGTGCAGGATAGTATAAATGTGTACCTTAGGATCAGCACCTGTAGAAGAGAGGGACTAGAAGTAGGAATAGGGAGAGGGAGAAGCTGAACATCTTCACAGATCCAGTTGATGACAGGTGAGTCTGAGTGGAACTCTGGACTGAGAATGGCCCTTAAGAGGTGTTTTGAGCTGGGATGAGATGGTTAGGCTTTTACATTATTGTATCAGTCAGTCATTGTAAGTGGGTCACCCTGGGAAGAGAATGACCTTGGGTGAGGCAGTTTTCTGTAGCAAAGGCAGCTCACTGATGACTGGAGTGTATACTGCTTACCTTCCCATGCAAGGAGCTGCATGCTCCCAGCAACTGGAGACAAGTACTTCTTTGCACGGAAAGGTAAGCAGTGTACACAGTGCCCAGCACACCTTGGTATTAAAAAGGGGTGGGTTCATGTGGTGGGGTGTGTGTTTGATTATTAACTGTCACCATACTGGAAAAAGGAGAATTCTTATCATCGTGTTTGCATGCTTTGATGTGGTGGCATAGTGGCATTTGAACAAAAGATGGCACTACAGTGTCAGTTTTGAAGTACTTTGCTGCAGCTAGGAATTCTGGCAGAAAGAAAATAGGACTATTCTATTATCATTATAAAGAAAAGCCACAGGAAAGAAGATCAGATGCTATTCTCAGGTTGTTTTATCCCATGACAACTGAAATACTTGGCAGAGGTAACATTCAAGATCTGTGTATGTGTGTTGGCAATTGACAAAAGAGGCAGAAGATGGTAGAGCCATCTCTTCCTCCTCCTCTTCCTCCTCCTCTTCCTCCTCCTCCTCCTCCTCCTCCTCCTCGTCCTTACTTCTTTCCTTTCTCCCTTGCTCCAGTCTGAAAATACCTGATTGCTAGCTCCTGGGTTCTGGGCTCCTAGATTGATCACCAGAGTAAGAGAAAGGAACAATATCTGACCTCCCCTTTATGGAACTTTGATGACAAGGAAACAACTTCTATGTACTTCTTAAAATGTAACATGCTGGGTGCTACACTTCTAAGTCAGAGGTTCAGGAGTGACTGGGGAGGCTGGAGAGGAGTTGGAGTCTCAACCTGTGGCACAAGGCTTTTCATTCAGGAGGCAGTTGCTGCACAGGGGTGAGCCCATTGTTCTGGGGTCCCACCCCTTGGTCTGTGTCTGACCTCTACTAACTTGTAGCTGTGTGGATTTAAATGCCTTGATCACTCTTTGCCTTAAATGGCCTTTTGCCTGGAAGAGGGGATGCATAGCTCCTAATTCATGTGGAGCCTTGATGATTAACAAGTGTAAAGCTTTATTAGCACTTGACAGGACTTAATAAATGCTAGGTACTATTTTTAATGTTCTCTGCTAGATTCCAAGAGTACTTGAGCATTTGCTGTGTGCTAGGTTTTATGCTAATTGCCTGGAAAGCAAAGGTAAGCACAGAGTCCTCCTGGAGTTCCCAGAACACAGGCCCACTTATCGGACAAAAGAAGTCAAAGCTCGAACTCCTACGACTGAGATACAGGCAGGGCTTAAGCAAGTAGCAGGGTGTCAGAGAAGAGCTTGGGGAAAACTCTGGAAGAGGCACTTCTTCTTAAAATGACTCACTAGAAGAGGAGTAGGACTTTCCCGTGTGAGAGTGGACATGGGTGAGTGGGTGAGGGCAATCACGAAAGAGTGCACAGAAGGTGAGCAAATGCAAGATGCTTGTGCGCAGGGAATGACTAACTGTTTAGTGTGGCCAAAACACAAAGTTTGAGTATGAAGAGGTAGAGGGTTAGCTTGGAGAGGGCTGAGATTCAGACTTTGTCATGGCTATAGGAAGTCACTAAAGATTTTAAGCTGAGTCGTGCAGCCAGTGATCATGCCTGGCACCCATAGGGGCTTAAATGCTAATGGATGAAGAAGTTGAAGCTATGTGGGGCTTTCACATATCATTGAAGGGGGTGTCAGTGGGATTAGGCTGGAGGTGGATGATTGTATTAGCCCAAGTCTAGTTGTCACAGGAAAGCAGGGAGCTAAAACTCCAAACCTCGGTTCTTGTGTTCTGACAAAAGAAAATTTAAAGTCAGATACTAGAAGTCATGCAAGAGAATTTTATTATAAGTGAAAAAGAGGTGAAAATAAAGTAAAAGCAGAATATGGCTCAAGCCGAGAGCACTCTCAGGAGAGAAAGTGGGCTGTCTCTGAGCAGAGAACAACAAAGGAGACAATGCTGTCTCCAAATTTATTACTGTTTGATGGTTGATTTGAAAATCGGGCTCCTCCTACAGCAGCTTTCACCAATCAGGTGTTCAACTGCTCCTTCACATCAGGTGGTGGAGATTTTCACCTTAGTTGGTCCTCTCTGAAACTGTCATGATGGCCATCCTGTTTAGGGGGCTTCATCTACAAGTCAATCCCATGTTAATGTGGGCATTGGGGTCAATAGTGGTCAAAAGTTACCTCAGTGGGCCTGGCCTGCATTATTAAAGAATAACCCCTTATGAGCTAGTAAGAGACACCTAGCTTTTGTTTCATCTCAACTTCTATGGATCCTGTGAAGAGATAGTCCCATAGATCCTTTGTTCTTGAGGCATCCCCCTCCCCGTTATCTCTTTTGCTTTTTTTAATCCTCAACATTTGTGTACTGGTGTTTTTCCATAGCTTACCTGCCTTGGCAGTAGCTGAAAGTAAACTTCAAGAGTAAACCTGTGGCCTTGTCAAGCATTTCACTGCTTTTACTAGCTACTACCTAACATAGTGACTTGCTCTAAACCACCCAAAACCTGTATGTGTGTATGCGTGTGTGTTTTTCTTAGCCATCTTTTTCAGTAACGTGTCTAAAAGATCCTACAAAAACAAAGTTAGGAGAGGCGAACTTTATTTTGGGGCTCATGGTTTCTGAGGCCTCAGTCTGTACACAATGGTCTCCGTTTCTCAGGGCTGGAGGTGAGGCTGAACATCATGGTAGAAGAGTGTGGCAGAGAGAAGTGGATTAAGACTTCACATCAGGAGAGAGAGGACACACTAAGCTCAGCTCACCAAATATATACCCTCAAGGCATGCCCCCAGGTTCCCACCTCCTTTAGCCACACCCTCCCAACCTACAGTTACCACCAAGTTAAGCACTGTCAGTTGATTAATCCACTGATTAGGTAAAACCTCTCATGAACAAATCATTTCATCTCTAAACTTTCTTGCATTGTTTCACACATGAGCTTTTGGGGGTATCTAGTATCTAAACCATAACAGTATTATAAAGGTAATGTGTATTTATTATGAAAATCATCAAGAAATGCAGAAAGTAAAAAGGTAAAAGTTCTCTTTCCATTTCTTCAGTTTCCTAAACCTGATTCTTGGATGTAATGAGAATTTTCTTGGGATTTTTTCTAGACAAGTGAAGGCATACCCACCAGTGGGCTGCTTAGATGCTGGACTTTGGAGTCTGTCTGAGTTCCAATTATAGTATTTAGCTCCTGCTAGCTTTGTGAGCCTCTCATGGTTATGCAACCTCCCTATGCCTCATATAAAATGGACACCTTCTCCCCAGGGTTGTTATGGAGATTAAATGAGCTATTATACATAAAGCACTAACAGTGCCTGGCATATAGTATTTGATATTTTTATAGATGATCTCTTAAAAATAATACAGGAACATATTTTGCAGTATGTTTTTACTTACTTACTAAAGAATCTTACACATCTTTCCATATTCATAAACATAAATCCACCCCATTGCTTTTAATGCTGTACCACACTGTATGGCTGCATACGCTGAATTTATTCAACCATCACCATATTTATGGGCATTTAGGTTGTTTCCATTTTTCATTCTTACAAACAATGCTGTGGTAGCTATTTTTGTGCATTTGTTCAAATATTTCTGTAAGGTAAACCCCTACAAATCACATTGCTGGTATTAGGACAGCCCTTCTATAAAGTAACATTTTAATTTAAAAAAAAATTTGGTGAAAACTCCTGTCAACTGTTCTCATCCCAAAGTTTTATTTTATTTATTTATTTATTTTTTTGATATTGGGGATTGAACCCAGAGACACTTTACCTCTCAGATACATCACCAACCCTTTTTAATTTTGAGACAGGGTCTTGCTAAATTGCTGAGGTTGGCCTGAAACTTGTAGTCCTCCTCCCCTAGCCGCCTGAGCAGCTGGGATTATTGATTAGTCAGGAGCTAATCTCTAGGGACACGTTTTAGCACTGTAGATGTGCACCAGGCTGGGACCTTATTCTGGATGAAAGTTATAATGTGAAGCTCAGAAGGGGCTATGTCACTGGATGTAAGAAGCCCCTCTGGAGGGCAGGGAGTCTTGCTCCTTTTTCCTTTCTTCCCTTCACTTATCTTCTCCCTGAGATTCAGAGTTAGGGGGAGATTTTGGGATGGATGTTGGTGGCCCTACCTGTGGCCTAATGTGTGTCCAGAGTCCAGTCCTCTTTAGACAAGGGAAGTAGCGCCGAGGCAGCAGAGAGAATAGGCAGCTGAGCCTGACTGTTGCATAGAAACTTCTGGGCTTGCTCATAGATCTTCAAGAAGCACTGGTCTCTAGAAAGGGTCCAACACCAGACTCTGGTAGGGCCAGATCTATTGCTGCTCTTAGGACAGAGCCTCCCATTCCGAAGCCCTCAGGGAATGTTTCCACTGGTGCCAGGAGCTGCACTACTCTCCATCTGTGAAGGACCCTGGATTGGCACTGTTGGCACTGTGAGGCAGCCTCCAGCCCCATGTGGAACACCGTAGGTGTAAGACACAGGTCAGACCTTGAGGCCCTGGTGTGATAAGACCCCCAGACAGCTGAGACTTGGATGTAGGCATCTCATGCTCCTGAAGAATCCCAATGTCTGAGACAGGCACTGTCAGGGCAATGGGAAGAGGGGGCAGAATCATGAGGAACATTCTAGAACTAGTCTTCATCAGTGCTTTGGAGGAGCAGATGTGTCCCATTGTTCAGTTTTTTTTTTCCACTGAAAGTTGTGAACAAGACTGACACCAACCTTATGTTCTGACTGAGGAGCCCGAGACATCTAAAACAATGTCGCAGGCCCTCAGGAAGGAGATCTGACCCTTCGCATGGGAACATATGCTTCAGGCTCTTTGTGCTGCTATAACAAAGTATCAGATACTGGGTGATTATAAAGAACAGAAACATATTTCCTTACAGACGCAGAGGCTGGAAAGTCCAAAATCAAGGCTGCAGCAGCCTGGTGTCAGGTGAAGGCCCCAGTCTTTGCTTCTAAGATGACACTTTCAGTGCTGCCTCCTTATGTGACAGAAGGACAGGGGAGCCAACCCACTCCCTCAGGCCCTGTCATAAGGACACTAATCCCTTTTATGAGGACTCTTCCTTCGTGACTTAATAATTTCCTTAATCCCTATCTCTTCTTATTATCACATTGGTGGTTAAATTTCTCTTTATTGAATTGTAGAAGCTCATCTTACAGTAAGGAAATTAGCCCTTTCTCTAATAAATGTACAGCCAATATTCTCCTAAGTGTTCTGTGTTCCTGTGATTTTGTTTTCTTGTGCAGACAACTAAACATTTGACATAGTCAGATTTATCAGCTTTTTCTTTCAGGGCTTCTCAGTTTTGTCATGCTTAGAAAGTGTTTCCCAATCTAAGATTGTAAAACTCTATATGGTCCTCAGTTTACAGTGGGGCTACATCCTGATAAACCCACCGCAAGTTGAAGATATCTGAAGCTGAAAATGCATTCAATGTACTCACCTTTCAAACATCATAGCTTAGCGACAGTACATGGTGCAGTATTATTCACCCTAATGGTCACAGGGCTGACTGGTGGCTGTGACTTGGTGCCACACAAGAACTCTATATGACTACTAATTTATATATCTTCAAAAGATTTACATAGATATAAACTGAAGGTTTTCTTCTTTGAAATGATATAATAAATTGGTAGTAGGGAAATTCTTGGGAGAGGCATGGTGACGGAACACTGCATGAGTAAGAAACAGATGTTGTTTCATATATACATCCTGTATTTTAATTTTTAAATATCTTATGCATGTATAATTTTTTTCTTAACTTAATCTCTGTTAGCATAGAAGTTCTCTGGGTATTGAGATAATGGATGAGTTTTTGTTTGCTTTCTTCTGTATCCTTTTCTATTTTAAGCAAAACATTATTTCAGAAATTTTAAAATTTACTTTAAAGTTAAAGATATAAAACCATAGATACAAGAGAAAAGAATGGGTTCATATATTCAGTTCCCAGCTTACAATTTTTCAACTTCACAATGGCGTGGAAGCAACACACTCAATGGAAACTCTACCTTGGATATTAAATGTTGATCTTTTCCTCCTGGGCCAGTAATGTGCTGTATGATGTTCTTGTGTGTGAAGTTCTCATGTGGCACCAAGTCACAGCCCCCAGTTAACTCCATGATCACTCTTTATCATTCCTTAAAATACAACAAAAAATTGCATAGTTTAAAAATCACTCTGGGATTTGTTTTGGGATAGGAAGTAAGGTAGGAACTTACTCAATTTCCTTTTCTAAAATGCCAGCCAGTTATACCAGTGCTATCTGTTGACTGGTCTATCTTTTCCCTGATGATTTGGAATGCCTCCTTCTTCATATATCAGAGATCTCACTCTCTACTTAGGAGATCTGGGTTTTGTGTCCCTCTGTCATGAATTTCCATATGATCTTTGAGAAGCTTTAGTCTATTGTCAAATGAAGGATTAGAGGAGATGCTACTCAGTTTTCTTCTGCTTTTGCTCTGTATGTGGAGGCTATGATTGATTCCATTGTGAGATTGGATCATTCTTCTTGGACCCTTTACAACTGCTGTAGGGACAGACTTCCCATCACCAGGTGCCCAGGGTCTGTTTTCAGATGCACATGGCTTCTTTGTTTTTTCTTTCATGAAATCATTGTACTGAAACTTTGAACGCTCAGACTCTCTCTTACATTACTTCCTATGTGGCCTGTTATACAAGGAAATAAGAGGGTCTTGATAAGGTGTCCTCAACTCGGATCCTGGCACCTCTGAGGGGACCGAGGGTAGTGCACATAGTAAGGAAAGGTGTTCTTTGAACACTTTTTGAAAACCTTATGAAAATTGGGACCCACAGACCCATGTCAACACTGACCTTCCTTCCTTTGAGTAAGGTTCATACAGGTTTGTAACCTAAGCTTACACCAGTTCATGCTGACAAGGGGAGAAGAGGACAAATGTTGGTCGAATTCCAGGTGTTCTGCAAACAGCTAGTCATTTGATTTTCTCTGAAACCTTGCTAGTTCAGCACAATCACTCTTTTTTGAAGGTGTAAGCAGTCTCTTGCCCTCAGGCACCCAGAAGATCAGTGGGTTTTAATTAATTAATCTTTTTTCATTAGGCAGATTGATTTAATAGACTTGACATATGCCAAATTCTGCCATATGCTTTCGTAATTTACCCATTTATCAGAGCTGTAATTCAGGCAAATATTCGTTTTTCAAGTTGTTTAGCCTACTGTACAATGAATCCATGGTTCATTTTAATTATGTTAACTGTAGCTATTTGGTGAAAATTTATAATATCTAATCTCCCCCAACCAAAAAACGCTCTTTCACCCTTTTTAATAACTTTCAGTTAAAATGATACCATAGGGGAAAAATTTTAAATATGCATAAGGTTCGGCTGGGGCTGTAACTCTGTGGTAGAGTGCTTGTCTAGCATGTGTGAGACCCTGGGTTCAATCTGCAGTATTGCAAACAACAGCAAAAGTACAAAAACCAAACAACAGCAGCAATAAAACAGGAAATGAGCAAACACCCCACAATGTCATTTTAAATTGGCGCTTATCAAGAATGGTGGCATACTTATACACATATAAAGATAATTGTGGGATTCAGATTCAGGTCTGCGCAACAAAACTTGACTTGTACTTCCTATACCCCAGTGTCCTATTAGTGGTACAAATGGTCATTAAATATGTTCTTGATTAAGTTAAAAGGTGTTAATGGATTGGTTTTTCTTTGTAGACCATTGTGGTACAATCCTCTGAAAGTTGTCTCTGGTCAAATTGCCGGGCTCCAGAAACTCATGGCTTTGACCCTGGAATTCAAGTAGCTG
Organism: Aplodontia rufa; assembly: GCA_004027875.1. Taxonomy (NCBI): domain Eukaryota; kingdom Metazoa; phylum Chordata; class Mammalia; order Rodentia; family Aplodontiidae; genus Aplodontia; species Aplodontia rufa. The sequence goes on along the minus strand of PVKS010003183.1, from coordinate 32,890 downwards.
TGGTGTCACTGATTTACCATTAGGTGGCACTGTGAGCTCAGTAAAGGAGTCAGCCTTGGGCAGAAGTCATCTGGAGTCCACAGGTGCCTCTGGAGACCCTGGCACAGATTCAGTTATCTCTCTGTAGATGAAATTTCCCTGTATGTTTACTCTGAATGCTTCCAGGCAGGGTACAGCTGAGTTAATTCTCTTTTCAGTTAAAGATGGTCCCAGGAGATACCTCTCCTTTTCATGACTTGGAGCTGAGTACAGAGTCAGTGTCCTTGGCAACTTGATGGACTTCTGAGCTGGTGGCAGGGAGGTCCTCTGCTACTTCTTTTGCTGCAGTGTAGGCAGGAGCATTTAGTGAGTGTAGATTGGAAGATCCTTGTGGAACGTCCAGAATGAGCCTTTAAACTCTGTGACAGAGCTGTGCTAGAGTTGAGCACAAGGAAGAATCAGTATAAGGGAAGTGAAGAACCATTCACTGAGTGTCCTTCTTGTCCTAGCCACTAGAAAGGAAGCTTTCTCCATAATTTCTTATTTAGTCCTCAAAATAAACCTGTGAATTAGCTTCTATTACCATCCCCGTTGGATAACTGAAGGAAGTAAGCTTTGGAGAGATGCAGGGACTTACTCAAAGTCACAAAGCAGGATGCTGTCCCTGTCTAAGCTCCCAGAACCAGACCCCACAGAACTGGGAAGAAGGGATAAGATGAGGAGGTTGAAATTCTGTCATTCAGTAGTATAGCCGGTGCCAACCTTTCTCTTGCTTCCTCAGAAGTTTGGTTTCTCTAAATGTTCAAAACTGTTAAAAAAGGGGTAGGTGTTATCACTCTGTTATAGATGAGAAAACTGAGACTCAGAAAGACTTTACTGCTGGTTCAAGGTTATACCCAATGGTGAGGAGCGTAGCTAGGATTCAAATAAAAATCTACGTTACTCAGAACATATTTTCTTGGGATCTCAAAATGGCGTTCATCCCACCGTCACTGACTCCCAGAAGCTCCTGATTTTCACCTCACCCTACAGGATTGCACCTGGATTCCCATGGTAGGACACAGAACCCCGTGTGGGGGAACATTATCCCCCGCTAATTCTTTAACTCCAAAGGAATAACTCGGTCCATTAAGGAATATAAAGGAGATCTTAGGGGTGTCTGCCGCACTCGGCCCCGCACCCAGGGGTAGGGGAGCTGCTCCGGAGGGCGGAAACGGAGCAAGGGAGCGAGTTTCCTAACCAAGTACCCTAACCCGGCCGGCTGCGAACTCCCTGATCTGAAAGCTCTTAATTTACCTAATCTTGCATAAAGCGCTGGGAATTAATTGCTCACATTAGCGAACTTGTAGCTGTTGTGCAGCCGCGCAGCATTGTGACGTTTCCCTGAGGGCGGGGTGGGTTGCTCAGCAGCGTTAGGGGGCCTCAGTCCCCACGAACAGAAACAGAAGTTACCGCCCCCCCACCAACTAGCCATCTGCCCTGGGGGCTGTAGGGATCTGCCATTCACCTCTCCAGCTCAAAAACCTCTCGGTTGTCGACCTTCTACCCTTTGGAACACCCCGCTTCCCACCCAAACAGGGGGAGCCTGTGAACAGAACTTGCTCCAGCAAGGAACATCCCTCTATAGGGGCTCTTCTGCTTAGCCTCTGCTTGAAATCTGCCTCAGGAAGTTTTGACTATATGGGACAGCTTGGGCTTCACCTTAGCATCTGAGCTCCTTGCATAGCCAAGGCTGCGTAGGCCTGGACCTCTCTAGCAGGGCACCTCCTAGTGCTTGCAACAGAGAATCACATAAACACTGGCTCTATCTGGACCATCTTCTGAGGGTTTCAGTCAACCCCTCAGAGCAGCTCTTGGGACTTGTGAAGACACGCGAGTGGGTCACCAGTGATCCTGAGGAAGCGAGTCTCAGGCTAGCCACTCGCTTTGGATCAGTCAAAGACCCACACATGAGTTCTTCAGGGGGAAACTACAATAGGTGAAACCCAAGGTGGTCATCCATGTTTTGGCATTACCCCTGGATAACAAAGAATATATACATTGATTACTGTTGGTTTGATAATGTTTCCCCCTCAATTGTATTTCCATATACTTCTAATAAAATAATAATAAAAAAGAAGATATTTTCTTTTTTTACAAATGCAAATATAACAACAGGAATGTGAGCATTTATTCACTCACTTAACAGTGACAAGGTAATATCTAAGTAGAATTTGTAGCAGCTACCTTCACTTAAGACTAGCTCTACCCAAATATTCCATCCTCCTCCAGGTTCATCCTTATGCTATCCATCCTAGCACCATGCCCTCCCATCACAGCAAGTTAAGAAAGGCTTATCGAATGGGATGGAATTGAATTGAACTGATTAGATACAGCTGGAGTGTGCAAAGTGGTCCAGCTCTTTGGACTTTCCAAGTCTCCTGAAACCAAATTGTTGAAATTATTCAATTTTATTCAATATGTCCAGTACATGTCGAGTGCCTGCCATTTGATTCCTTTATTATTCAGCTAATTTTGACCATACCACCCAGCCTGTTGCCAAAATTACACTCTGAAATGTGAAGCTATGCTAAAATCTAAGGTAAGGGCAGGGGCCTATGAGTCTCATACTGGTAGAAGTTGGAAGAGGGGAACGTGAAACTCTAGTCTCAGATAGTCTGTTATAGAAGCATAGATTGGATTGAGAGATGCTGGAATGAATGAAGTCACTTTGGATGCCATTTTGTGCAGGTTGCAGAGTGATGCATGCCATTAGACTCATGACGTCAACTTGAACTGGCTTACTGGGAATGACACAAGCAGAGGAGGAGTGGTGTCCAGGATCTGTGGAGTTGTATGGTAAAGTGAGTTTGGGTTAGAGGGCTAGGCAAGGTTGTGAAAACCTTGGTAGAAGGTTTTCCTCTGGTAGAAGGATGTCATTAATAACCGCTTTACATATTATAGGCAAGACCAGAGAATCAGGGCCATCTGTTATTCCACTTGATAAAGGAGTTTTTGGTTCAAGAAGTAAGCCCGAGAAGCCTCCTGAGTACGAGAGAGTTTGAGAACTAAACTTTCTTTCAGCAGAAACCTCACTGTCCTTATTTCTAGCTGATAAAGCTCATGCAAGGGCCTCAGGAAATAAGGAGGAAAAGAATGTCCCTGGTCACTGAAAACAAAAGGCTTGTCTTCTCTCAAAATAAATTTCCCATTGGGCTACAAATCCTTCCAGCTTCTTACAGCTTTGAGGCTCAGCTCTTAAACTACTCACTCTTACTGTCTTAGGCTACACAACAAAGAAAACATAGGTTTGAGTACATGCCCAACCGTTTGCCAGCTGTGTGGCCTTGGTTAAGCCTTCAATCTTCCTGAATCTGTTTTCTCATCAGTAAAACATCTAACTCTTAGGGCTTCTCTGAAAGTCAAATAAAACAACAAAGTGCAGTGCTCTTTGCATGGCTGTCAACTAGTTTTCTATGATTATTATTACTGCTTCCTGAAAACTTGTAAGGATCTGATGGCACATAAATGGCATTGTCTGGCTCACCCTGCAGCAGCTGTTCTGGTTCTGCTTACAACACATGGGTGAACAGTTTACTCCAAGGGAATAGTTTACTCATTACAGGGTTGTAACTGATACAAATAGCATAGGGTGCCTCCTACCTAATGTAGAACACAGTCTACACCATCCCGAGAGCCAGCCAGATGCCAGATGCCACACTGTGTGTGCAGCAGAGAGAAGCCGGGCCTGCTGTCTTGTAAAAATGTATGGCAGGTATCTAATGTGATTAAGGCTCTGCACACAAGCCTGATTCAAGAATACGTTGTTCTGAATCCCACTACAGACATTCTTGGACAGCAGACTCTGTTTTTCACCTGATTGCCCATATGAGTTTTCCTAGATTTGGCTGAGCCTTTGATTTGCTCTACATTTAAAGCAAGATAGTACAGTGGAATGAACATGAGCTTTGGAGAGACAGTTTGGGTTTAATGTTTAGCTGATTCTTAAAAACTGGCTTTGGGAGAGTTAACTCTCTGGGCCTTGAAGCACCTATGAAGTGGTGCTTTTTAAAATTAACCACTTTAATTGTACATATTCAATGTAATGTTCAAAATAGGGTACTTAGCATTTTTATATCCTTAAACATTTTTTAAATGTGGCTAAAATCTAATAATTGTACATATTTACTAAATGCAGTGGGATGCTTTGATACATATATAAAGTATGTACTGATCGAATCAGAGTAATTAACATTTCAATCTACTTACATTACTTTGTGTTTGGAGACTACAAATTCATTTCAAGTTATTCTTAAAATATATTGTAAATTATTATGAACTATAGTCACCATACTGTGTTATAGAATACTAGAACATATTACTTCTATTGACTGTATTTTGATACCTGTTATCCAATCTTCCTTAATCCTCCCTTCCTCTCCTTCTCAAACTCTAGTAATCACAATCCTGTATTCTGATTGACTTTTAAAAGCATCTACACATGAGAGAGCATGTTGCATTTGTCTGTGTCTGATTTATTTTTCTTCACATAATGTCTTCCAGTTCTACCAATTTTGCTACAAAGAGGATATTAATTTTTTTGGGGGTGAATAATATTTCACTGTGTACACATTTTCTTTATTCATTCACATGTCAAAGGGCATCTAGATTGTTTTCATAGCCACCTTGGAGCACTGCGAGAAGGTTAAGTAAGAGGATGTTTGCAAAGCACGCAGTCTAGTACCAATTGAACTGTACATAAACATCAATTATCTCACAAACAATCAGTGAGCCATCCACAGTCCACCTGACCCCAGGGTTGGGTCCACTTAGAAGTTATTATTAAGTATATCGTAATGCCTTTTGAACATCGGAATGCCTACAAAGCAGTCAGATATGTTATTCAAATCCAATAACTCTGAGAAGAGACTTGTGCAATTAAATTGTGCAATTCTAACCATCTCCCAGGTGATGCAGTACCCAGGGGTCATACTCTGAGAAGCAATGCTTTTAAACCTTATTTAGAACATCTAACCTAGTGGAACAGTAGGATCCAACCACCCATCCTCTAGTGTTCCTGCTTAACTAAGACTATCTCAAACACTAGATGATTAACTGTGTCTGCTTGTAGAAGAATCAACTTCAGAAAACCATTGTGAAGATGAAGATTCCTAAATCCGCTTCAGGAGATTCTGTTTCTATAAGTGAGAAGTAGTTATTAGAATCTCTATTTTTAATTTTAAAAAATATTTATTTTTGATTATCATGTATTAATTGTATGTAATGATGGGGTTCATCATGATATTTCAACGCATGCATGCATGCAGGGCATACAAATCAGATCTAGTCTTCCTTTACCCACTCTCTGTTGAACCCTCTTAATTTCCAGTAACCACTATTCTATGTTCAGGCTTGTATTTTTTTTTTAGCTTCCCAATATGAGGGAGAACATGTGGTATATTTCTTTCTGAGTCTGGCTTATTTCATTTAAAATAATATCCATCCATTTTGCTGCAAATGACATAATTTCATTCTTTGTTACTACTGAGTAATATTCTATTGTGAATATATACTTCCTCTATGGATGGGCATCTAGGTTGTTTCCATGTCTAAATTATTTCAAGTGGTGCTGCTATAAACAGGTCTCTTTGTTATGTTGATTTCATATCCTTCATATATATCCAAAGAAGTGGGTTAGCTGGATCATATGACAGATTTGTTTTTAGTTTTTTCCCTCAGGACTGGGGACTGAACCCAAGCCCTGCACATGCCAGGCAAGTGCTCCACCACTGAGTTACATTCTCAGCTCTGATTTTAGTCTTCTGAGGAACATCTATACTGTTCTCTATAATGGCTGTACTAATTTATGTACCCATGAACAGGGTATAAGAGTTCCTTTTTCCTCCACATTCTCACAAGCATTTCTTAATTTTGTCCTTTTGATAATAGCCATTCTAACTTGAGTGAGATGGGGTCTTGTAGTTTTGATTTACATTTCCCTGGTGCTAAGGATATTAATCTCTTTTTCATATATTTCTTGGTCATTTGTATTTTTTCTTTTTTAAAATTCATTCAAGGTAGTCATACATATAGGAGGGAATCGTTGCCACATAATCATGATCACATGCATAATGACCAAGCAAGCCAAGGCTGATGTCAGTTCAAGATCTCCCTCCTTTGGCTTCCCCCTGATCCCATGTTTCCCCTACTTTATCCCCATGTGAGTTGGGCTTCTCATGGAAGTCAAAGGTTGCCCACTGGGTTGATAACCCCCATACTCCCTCCCTCAGCTACCTTGATATCCCTCTTATTCCTATCCCCTTCCTGCTCCCTCCCTTCATACCCCAGTGTCATAGGTAAGGTTTCCTTTGTTCATGTAAAAATTCACCCATGTTGAGGTTATTATTAGCTTAGCCAACTTTCAGTCTGATTCCAATTGTATTCTCGCTTCCATGTATGAGAGGAAACATTTGGCCCTTGAGTCTCTAAGTTTGGGATATTTCACTTAGCATAATTTTTCCATCTCCATCCATTTGGCTGCAAATACCATGATATTATTCTAATAGCACAGTAGAATTCTATTGTATATATATATACCAGAGTTTTTGAATCCACTCATCAAGTGAGGGGCATCTGGGTTGGTTCCATAGTTTAGCTATAGTAAATTGAGCTGCTATAAACATTGATGAAGCCATATCTCTGTAATATGCTGAATCTAGCTCTTTTGGGAAGATACCCAGGAGTGGGATAGCTGGGTCATGTGGTGGTTCCAGTCCTAGTTTTTAAGGAGTCTGCACACTGCTTTTCAGAGTGGCTGTACAAGCTTGCAGTCCCACCAACAGTGTGAAAGTGTTCCTCTCTTCCCACAACCCCTCCAGCATCTGTCATTGGTTGTATTCTTCATTTTTGCCACTCTGACAGGAGTGAGGTGGAATCTCAGAGAAATTTTGATTTGCATTTCTCTGATTGCTAGTGATGTAGAGCATTTTCTGATATATTTATAGGATTTTTGGACTTCCTCCATTGAGAAATTTCTATTTAGCTCCCTAGCACATTTATTGATTGGATTATTTGTGGTTTTGGTGTTCAGTTTTTTGAGTTTTTTGTACATTCTGGATATTAGCCCTCTGTCTGAGGCGTAGCAGGAAAATATTTTCTCCCATTCTGTAGGTTCTCTTTTGAAACTCTTGACTAATTCTTTAGCTGTGCAGAAGCTTTTTAGTTTAATGGAATCCCATTCATTTATTCTTGGCTTTAATGTTTGTGCTATCGGAATCTTGTTAAGGAAGGTGGTGCTGACCCCTATGTCATGTCCTACATTTTCTTCAAGCAATTGTATAGTTGCTGACTTAATTTCCAGATCCTTGAACCATTTTGATTTAATTTTTGTGCAGGGTGCAATGTAAGGATCCAGTTTCGGTTGTCTGCATCTAGCTGTCCAGTTTGTCTAGCACCATTTGTTGAACAGGCTTTCTTCCACATTGTGCTTTTGCCCCCTTTATCAAATATCAAATAGTTAAAGATTTGAGAGTTTGTCTTGATATCTTCCATTCTGCTCCATTGGTCTTCAATTCTGTTTTCATACCAATACCACACTGTTTTTGTTACCATAGCCCTATAGTATAATTTCAGGTCAGGAATTGCGACACCTCCTGCTTCCTCTTTCTTGCTTAGTAATGTTTTGCCTATTCTGGGTCTTCTGTTATTCCACATGAATTTGAGAGTTGTTTTTTCTCTATCCGTGAAGAATATCATTGGTATCTTGATGAGGATTGCTTTGAATCTGTATAGGGCTTTCGGTAGAATGGCCATTTTGATTATACTGATTCTGCCTAATCAAGAACATGGAATATTTTTTCATCTATTCAGGTCTTCTGCAATTTCTTTTTTTAATGTTTGATAATTTTAATTGTAGAGGTCCTTTATATCCTTTGTTAGATTGATGCTCAATATTTTATTCTTTCTGAGGCAATTGTGAATGGGACAGACTTCCTCATTTCTTCTTCAGTGGACATGTTGCTGGAGTATAGGAAAGTTCATGATTTATGAGTGTTGATCTTATAACCAGCCACTTTGAATAAATTGTTCATAAGCTTTAGAAGTCTTCTGGTTGAGTTTATTGGGTCTTCTAGGTATAGGATCATGTCATCAGTAAACAGGGACAGCTTGAAAACCTCTTCTTATTTGAATTCCTTTGATTTCCTTCTCTTGTCTGATAGCTCTGGCTAGGGTTTCAAGGACTACACTGAATAAGAGTGGTGAAAGTGGACATCCTTGTCTTGTTCTTGAATTCAGTGAAAATGCTTTCAATCTTTCTCCATTAAGCATAATGTTGGCTATGGGTCTGTCATAAATGGCTCTTACAAAATTAAAATATCTTCCTTTGATCCCTATCTTCTCCAGAGTTTTGAGCATAAATGGATGCTGAATTTTATCAAAGGTTTTTTCTGTGTCAATTGAGATGGTTATATGATTTTTATTTTTAATTCTGTTTAAGTGGTGAATTACTGTTTTGATTTGCATATGTTGAACCAACCCTGCTTTCCTGGGATGAAGCCATTCAATGTATTATCTTTTTGATGTATTTTTGAATCTGGATAGTTAGAATTTTATTAAGATTTTTATCAACTACGTTCATCTGGGAAATTGGTGTGTAGTTTTCTTGATGTGTCTTTGTTGGGTTTTGGTATCACTGTTATATTTGCTTCATAAAAAGTGTTTGGGAGGGTTCCAACCCTTTCAATTTCATGGAAAAGCTCGTATAGGATCGGTGTTAAATTTTCTGTGAAGGTCTGGTAGAATTCTGCCTTGAATCCATCAGGTCCTGGGCTTTTCTTTCTCAGAAGGCCTTTCATTGCTGTTTCAATTTTGCTATCTGAGATTGGTTGGTTTAGAATTTCAATGTCTTCCCATGTTAACTTGGCAATGTCATATGTGGCCAGATATTTATTCATTTTTCCAAATTATCAAACTTGGTGGAGTATAATTTTTCAAAATAAGTTCTGATAATCTTCTGGATTTTGGTTGAATCTGTGGTAATATCTCTGTTTTCATCTTTGATTTTGTTGATTTGCTTCACTTCATTCTTCCTTTTGGTGAGGTTGGCAATGGGTCTGTCAATCTTATTTATGTTTTTCAAAGAACCAACTCTTTGCCTTGTTGATAATTTGTATTGTTTTTTGTTCTCAATTTAATCAATTTCAGCTCTGATCTTAGTTACTTCCTGTATTCTATTAGGTTTGGGACTGGATTGTTCCTCTTTTTGTAGGGATTTGAGTTGGAGCATAAGTCTATTTATTTGGGCTATTTCTTGATTTTTGATGAAGGCACTCAGTGCTATAAATTTACCTCTTAAGAATTCCTTCATACTATCCAAGAGATTTTGATATATTGTTTCATCATTCTCATTCATTTCCAAGAATTTCTTGAATTCTGTTCTCATTTCCTCTTTTATTCATTTTTCATTTAAGAGGGCATTATTCAATTTCCAAGTATTTGAGTAACTTCTGTTGTTTTTCATGTTGTTGATTGCTAAGGTCATACCATTGTGATCTGACAGGACACATATGACTATATCAACTTTTCTATATTTGTTAAGGTTAGCTTTGTGGACTAGGGTGTGGTCTATTTTGGAGAAGGATCTGTGAGCTGCTGAGAAGAAGGTAACTCCACCAACATTTGCATGTTCCCCTGAATGAAATATGTTTTTGAGAATTTTCTGTAATGCAGGCTTTGTGTTCATGTGCCTTGCTAGCTTGAATTTATTATTGAAGTATTTAATTTCCCCATCACATTTAAAGCTGAGTTTTGCAGGATATAGTATCTTCAGCTGAAAATTGTTTTCTTTCAAAATTTGAAAATTGTTGTTCCATGCTTTCCTGGCCTTTATTGACTGATTTGGGAAATCCATAGTAATCTGAGTTGATTCGCCTCTGAATGTGATTTGGTGTTTTTTCTTTGCTGTTTTTAAATAGGATTTTTTCATTGATTTCTCTGTTATTCCTTTTATAAATGACGTGTCTTGGTGAATTTCTCATTCAGTTAGGTCTGTTTGGTGTCCTATAGGCATCTTGAATTTAATTTTTTGGATCAATTCTGATATGGGAAAAATTCTCCTTGGCAATTTCACTTAGAAGGTTCTTAATGCCCCTTGTTTGTTGTTCAATGCTTTCTTCAATCCCAATTACTGTCATGTTATTTCTTCTCATCTTGTTAAATACTACTTGGAAGTTCTGATCAAGACCAATAAACTTCTTTTCTTGTCTATAGTCCTTAAACTCAACGTTGCCCAGACTGTCTTCATTATGTGATGTTCGTTCTTCGAGAGCTGAGGTTCTATTTTCTACTGCGTTAACTCTAGTATTATTATCTTCCAATGAGCTTTTGATTTGGTCGACAGTATTCTTCAGTTCTAAGAGCACCACTACATCTCTTTTCAGAATGTCTAGCTGAATGTCTATATGTCTCTCATCTCCTGAAATTACTTTCTTATCTCTTTCCTTAAATCTTGCTTTAATTCTTTGATTGAATTACTAATCATATGGTTGATACATTTTTCTAGGTTTTCATCTAAGACCTTGACAATGGAATCCTTGGATGGGGAATTGTAGGATTGAGGTGGTTGATTCTTTTCCTTTTTCCTCCTTTTCAGTTACAGGGAGTGTGATTTAAGGTCCAACATTGAATAATTCTCTTGGGGGCTTGTTGATGGTATTGGAGCTTTTTATCTCTTCGTTTAGTTGGGCTGGGTTATAATTTGGGTAGCACAGTTCAATGGCTGGTACCCCAATCTGTGAAGTATTGTGGACCTTTAGGTTCCCCAGTACCTCAGGGGATAGGGTGTAGAAGTCAACAAATGCAGCTGATGCATGCAACAGACAATGTCAACTGTAGCTGTTACAGTATTGATTAGCATCTATAGAAGCAATAGGATTATCAGTTTTCTTCCTTGACTGTTCTCACACTATACTGGGTTAGCAAATAAACACCTGTTTTCATGTATAATGTTCACTTCAGTCTACCAGGACCCATGTAGGTGAGGTAAAAAGAAGTCTAGAGAGAAAAGGGAATGAGGTAGGAAGGTAGTTTGGAACTTGTGAATTAGGATATAGAACTACATGGTAGCAGAGATGATGTAGGCTATTCTGCTAGAAATAATGAAAAGATAGAAATGGGATGAGAGTGGGGTAATAACTTTGAGGGAGGATGAGAGAGATCAGAATATAGTTTAGGATTGATAGAGTAAGGGAAGAAATGAGTAGTAAAGACTATGAGTCTTTTCAGCCCAAATAGCCTGAGGACTAGTTTGCAATATTGCCGAACACCACAGGTCAAACCCCAGTAATATGGACACAGCAGACAAATACAACAAACACAGTGACAATAAAAATCAATCAACCACACAAACAAACACAGAAAAAAATACATACACTAAAGAACATCAATTCTAAGAACAGGAACAGCAACAAACAAAAAACAAATACAAAAAAGAAAAAAAGGAGTTGGGAAGGTTCTGAATTATTACCACCAAGGTAAAAATGTACCATGGGGGTATGTGTTCATAACTGACTTGTAAGTGTAGTCACTTCCCAGTTGAGTTTGTTGAAAGGAATGAATTTTGGTGATCTCAGCTGACAGTGAGATTCCCAGGAAGCTTCCCAATAATTTTCTCCTGTAAAGGGGTTGCAAACATTCATCTTCCCTGCTTCCTGTGAGAACAGACTTCAGGGCCACCCGAGTTGCATTCTTGGGCAGTTTAGTGTCTGTCTGCCCACACTCTTGTCCCTCTTCAGCCAGGGACCTAGGAGCCACTGGGTGTCTTGTGTATCCTGCTGCAGGTGTAGCATACTCTTGGTATTCCAAGGAGAGTGGCTGGCCTGAACTGAGCACACCTGGGACTGTTATCATCCCATTCTTGGGTGTCTTGAGGTCCCTACTTGCCCCATGAGATGATGTGTGGGGAAGTCACAACCCCAGCAAGGGGAGGCAGGCATGAAGGAGACATAGTCCAGCTAGACCAGTGTCTGTGGAGATCTCAAATGCAACCAATAGGGGGTATATAAACCCAGTCCCAGGACCTATGGGACCACTTCTGTTTACAGATTTCAGGATCTGAAAGTAGAGGAAAGCAACTGGATTCAGGCTGCCCTTTCTGTTCATAGGCCCCTGTGGCTGACATTAGCCTCTGCCCTGCCTGTTGGATTTGCAGGCTGAAGCTCCCCCCCCCCCAGGCTGTTAAGGCCCTTTTGAGCAGAACCCTGGTCACAGTCTTCACCCACAGATCAGGAGTGTAACTGGGTGGGTGGGAATCCTCTAAACCCGAGTTGCTGGACCAATAGGGAGGGTCTGCCAGGCCTACACAGCCCCTAGGACAGAGAGTCAAAACACTGGGGGCCTACAGCTGCTTGACAAGACTAAGTTCAAATTATATTTTTCTAAAAATAAATGAATTATACATGTAGAATTCTAATGAAAATGCTTGGCTCATAGATAGTATTGAGTAAATGGCAATTTTTATTATTTTGAAGTATCAGAAAAGTTATTTCTGTCTTGGGCCTCCTCACCAAAATCTCTGCATAACATGTTTTTACCTCTCAGCAAATCTAAGCCTTGTTGTAGCCCTGAGAAGAGTGAGGCTGAGCTTTCCTCCTACTGTGTCAGAGAAGAGCAGCTAGGCTCATGGGGGCTATATGATCTATTTAACTAGTACATTACAGAACTAGGGTAGAAGAGATGCCAGGACTCTCAATTCTGAGTCTAGTGCTTTTCCTGTGTTTTCATGGAAATTAGAAAAAAAGGGCAGATGACTTTTTATACCAGGTTCTTAGCTTTCCCAAACCCAGCTTACGTGTTAATCAAACACTGAAAGTGCTGATGTGCACAGGTGCCAAGATAATGTCAATAGTTTAACTTGAGTCTCATTTATCTACATTACCTTGAAACAAAGGAGATCTGTAAATTTAGGCAACATTGAATTGAATGACAAAGATCAATTACAAGAGCTTTTGTACAGTGGATTTAAAAAAAGCCACTGATTCCCCAAAGAGATTGTAAATGTCTTTGTCTGCTACTTGGATAAATGAAAGTTAGTTTGGAGTAATGCTAAGTTTTACTTAAAACAATTAATATTACAATGAATATCTTGGAAACTAAAAAAATGAATACAACTTGTCTGTAATCCTATTTCCTTACACATCAATAGTTGCTATTTTAATGTTTTATTCCCACACTTTCGTTATATATTATTTTGCATGGCATTGCAATTTCTTTCTTTTTAAAATTTATTGGTATCTGAACTTTTTAGTTTCTGCTGGCTAGTGTTTAGAAATATATTCTTTCTAGCTTTTTCCATATTTTTATTGGTGCATTAGAGGTATACATAATGGTGGGATTTATTGTTACATATTTGTACATGCACATAATAAAATAAAATAATTTGGGAGATATAGAAATATACTTTATAAATTACATAAAATCTGGTTGGTATATTGTACCTCTTTTTAACAATTACCCCCTTTAGATTTGTAAGTTATTTTCAATATTTCACTGTTTAAATGGCATTATAATGAATGTCTGCCCGTCAGGAAGTCTTATATCAATTCCCAAGATGACTGCTACTAGATTAAAGAAATAACTTTATCTTTCAATAAATATGGTTTCTTTTTTTGCTCCTATATATAGCTTGGGATGATTCTATTAAGTGATACCTATAGATGGGAAAGTGGAAAACAATCTTTACTTGTTAATTTCTCATCATGACATCAATTTCTATGATGGCCTATTTTGGGGATGACTTGTTTGGAAGTGTTTTAATTTGGGGGAAGTTTTCAGTAAAAGAAAAAGAGGGTTCTCTTTTAAGAGAGGTACTACGGTCTGAATATTTGAGTCCCACTGAAATTCATATGGAATCCCAACTCGAAGGTGATGGTACTAGGATTTGGCACCTTTGGAAGTTGATTGGATCATAAAGGAGGAACTCTCATGAACCGAATTAGTGCCTTTGTAAAAGAAACCTCAGTCAGCGAGCCAAGGCACCGCCATCTGTGAAATGGACAGTGACCCTCATCATATTCTGACTCTCTCCATCCTGTGTCCTTGGAATTTCCAGGCTCCAGAACTGTGAGAAATCAATTTCTGTTGTATATAAGTGACCCATAAAAATCCAGACTAAGTAAAAAATATTATGTTGTTATCCTTCAGGTACATGAACTCTGGCTTAGAGTCTCTTGAGACAGGCTCTGCTAGGAAAAGGGCTGGACTTAGAGTTAGAAAACTTGGATTTAAATCTTAGCCATTCTCTTTATTAAAGAATTGCTTTATATAGTTCCTTGCATATCAGGGTGTTATTATCTTTTTAATGAGAAGAAAGTAAAATTCTAGTTATCTAAAATTGACTCCTAAATTCTCAAAGGGTGTCCTGAGGGTTTAGATCTCTGCTTCAGTTTTCAGATCTGACTCATTAGCAATCTATATCCTGTGGCACAGGGGGATGGTATGTTTTCCTTTTTTTTTAATTTTCAATTTTTATTGGTTCTTTTTTTATGTATACAGGATATAAGCATATATAATGACATAATTCTAAAAGCATGGAGTTTAACTTGTTCTAATTCAGTCCCCAATTTCCACCCATCCCTTTCTCCCTTCCCCTGTTCTTTTCTGATACACATGACAATAGAATATACATTGACATAATTATGGCAGCTCATATTGTTTTAACTTAGTACCCAGTATTTTCCCTTCCCCTCTCTTCCTCCTACCCATTATTCTTGTTAGATATACTTGACAATAGAATGAATATTGACATTATTATAAAAGCATACAGTATAGCAAGTTGATTAGATGTAATAGAAGGATGAAACTGAATTTCACTCCAAATACTTTATTTAAAGCCTAGAGACCAAGGGGAAATTTGATAAACTTTCCAGAATAGGGATCATAGTAGGATTAAAGGGGAAGTTAGACAAGATAATATACTTCAAATGTCCAGCAGAGAGCTTGGTATAGAGGTATCAGTAGTGCTAGTTTTCCCTCCTGCACAATCTCAATAAGCCATAAGAGGTTAACAAGCATTTTCATAAACTTTTATTTTTTTCCTTAAGAAGCTTTAAGGGTGTAAGACTTTGCTGTAGCGTCAGTGTATTTTAGTTTGGTTTTCATAAAATATTTAGCAGTATTGTAAGCAGGGTTTTCTTATTTTAAGGGCATCTGGAGATAGGCTAGCTTAGTTGGCTATATTTGGCACATGATAGCTAACACTTATGCAATTTATTTCAGTATATTTGCTACACACCTTGTCATTCTGGTTGGTCCAGGTAGAATGGATTTATTTTTAAGTCAAGATGAATGCTCATAGACAGGGCTCCCAGTCTGGGAACAGAGGTGCATGCTTTGGTAGTTTAAGTACATAAATATGTCCACAAATCACCCACAAGATGGAAAGTAATAACTTCTTTCATCCATCACAATCTTATCTAAAAAGGTCTATTTTACTAAGGAAAAATATAGCAATTCTATTTTCATATCACTCATATCTTACATAATATGTTCACATGAGTTACTTTAACCAAATCTTAGCTTCATTCCCGAGGGATTCAGATTTGAAAAAAAAATTTTTATTAAAACCCCACTATACTGCAGTTTTGGCTTCCAGGAAGTTCCCTGTAACTTTCTCATGTATTCTTCACTTTCAGCACTTGATGAAGAACAGGTAATTGGAAAACAGAGTTACTAACTCTCAAACCCAGGTTTTGAATTCCCAATTCAGTGCCTTTTTTTTTTTCAATGATCTTGTTCTTCTAGGAGATTGTGTAATGCTGTATAATGATCTCATGGGGGAACAGGGATGCTGATCTCAGTGACTAGCTCATGGTGGAGCCTATGGGAAGTCATATTCCCCCTCTGGGCCTCATTTATCTCTTTTGTACAGTGAGGAGCTTAGACTGATGACTTCTTTGGCTTCTCTCTGTCCTGCCAATCCATGTGCCTGTGGATTACCTTCCTGTAGTGGGTAGACTGTGGGTAAAGTGCTCAAACTGGACAGCTGTCCAGACTTGGAAAGAAATTTAGGAGATGAGCTTCAGGTTTGGAATCATCTAGTTACCTGGGTCTAGAGGTCTCATTCCAGCAATCTTTTCTTTTGGGTGCTCACAGAACTGCCCAGGGTAAGCCAGAATTTTGATCAAGCCAGAGCTTGATCATATGATTATGTCTTTCTGTTTAACACAGACAGATTCTGCCTTTCTTTCACTCATTCTACAGGAGGAAAATGAAAATGAGAAAATGGAAAGGAAAATTTCAGTCTGTTTTTATAATAGCCTCAAATGCATAGTCTATTCCTTTTGGTAGTGACCTTGGAGAGAATTGGTTTCTACTCAGTAATTAAAAATGTGAGTAGACAACTGAAGCTGGATCCTTATCTTTCGCCCTGCACAAAAATTAAATCAAAATGGATCAAAGACCTGGATATTAAGCCTACAACTTTAAATTTACTAGAAAAAGAAGTCGGGTCAACACTACACCTTATAGGAGTCGGCACATTCTTCCTTAACAAAACTCCTATGGCACATGCTGTAAAATCAAAATTAAATGAATGGGATGCAATTAAACGAAAAAGTTTTTGCACAGCTAAAGATCTAGTCAAGAGCATCAAGAGAGAATCTACAGAATGGGAGAAAATTTTTGCCTGCTACATCTCGAACAGAGGGCTAATATCCAGAATATATAGGGAACTAAAGAAACTAAAGTCCAAACTCACAAATAATCCAATCGATAAATGGGCTAAAGAACTCAAAAGGAACTTCTCTCCAGTGGAAGTCCAGAAAGCTCACAAATATATGAGAAAATGCTCTACATCATTAGTTATAAGGGAAATGCAAATCAAAACTTCAACGAGATACCACCTCACTCCTGTTAGAGTGGCAAAAATGAAGAATACAAACAATGACAGATGCTGGAGGGGCTGTGGGAAAAAAGGAACACTATTACACTGCTGGTGGGACTGCAAACTGGTTCAGCCACTATGGAAAGCAGTGTGGAGAATTCTCAAAAAATTAAGGATGGAACCACCTTATGACCCAGCTATCTCACTCCTGGGAATTTTCCCAAAGGACTTAGAATCAGCATATAGCGATGTGGCTTTATCAATGTTTTTAGCAGCTCAATTTACTATAGCTAGGTTATGGAACCAACCCAGCTGCCCCTCACTTGAAGAGTGGATACAAAAGCTTTGGTACATATATACTATGGAATACTACTCGGCCATTAGAGAGGACGATATCATGTCTTTTGAAATCAAATGGATGGAGATGGATAGAATTATGCTTAGCGAAGTCTCCCAATCTCAGAGACTCAAGGGCCGAATGGTTTCTCTCATCTGTTGGTGCTAGCATATATGGGGAAGCAGTATGGCAGATGGCTAACCTAACAAAACTGCAAATTGAATGACTTTCAGAGCATTAGGGGGATGGCTTTATAGGATACTTGGAGGTGCAGGGATGGGGAAGGGGGAGGGTATATGAAGAACTCATAGGAGTCTGGAGATTGGGAAGATGGGGGAACCATCCCAGAAGCTGATGTCATTCCTCCATGAACTACCCATTTAACACATGAGTTCTTCTGGGGGAAACTGCAATAGATAAATTCCAAGGTGGTTATACATGATCTGGTTTTTCCCCTCGATAACAAAGTTTATATCCATTGATTGCTAATGTTTTGATAATGTTTCCCCCTCAACTGTATTTCTATATTCTTCTAATAAAAAAATGTGAGGGAGCTGACACCTAGAGCAAGGGGGTACGGGAAAACCCAAACATCACAGTGAATTAGAGGCACTCAGGATTAGAACCCAGGGCTCCTGGCTCCTAGGCCAAGACTTTTACTACCAATAACTGCAAACTTGGAGCAATACTTAGTTTTAATTTCATTCTAGTCATCAAGTACATAAAGCTGGGATTGACTGATGAAAATGTCAATTGCTTTAATGGAAGTAGAAGAAATAGCGTGAAATATCCATAAAAACCTGGTATAGAGTCACCCAGGTTACCTCCTGGTGAAGTTAGTCAAGCAAGCTAGAATTAGGTTCAACTGGAGTTTAAGGGTTGAGGAGGAGAGAGGTGGCAAGTGACGCTGAAGAGGAAAGCAAGAAGTATGCCACGGAGGGATTTTTATTCACTAATATGCATGTGGATAATCAGCCCTTTTGAATCTTCAACTGCTTTCTTATTTGGGGAACAGAGAAGAAGATCTAGGATGGAGGACTAGATATGAGTATTGTCTCCATCACTTTTCAAAGCATGATCATGGGCAAGACAATCTCTATAACTTAGTGACTTTGCCTTTACGGGATCCCTCTTGTGCTCTCATTACTTCACATCCTCTTGGCATCTTTTCTTTCTTCCTTTCTTTCTTTCTTTCTTTCTTTCTTTCTTTCTTTCTTTCTTTCTTTCAGAAGGACAGTGAGAGAGAAAGAGAGATTCAACTTTTATTTAGTTTTACATGTGGCTTTCGTTGCTCTGACACTTCATTGTGTACATGGTGCTGGGGTTTGAACTCGTGTAATCATGCATGCCAGGCAAGCGCCGTAACCGCTGAGCCACCACTCCAGCCCCTCTTGGCCTCTTTTCTGTTCCAGCTCTAGCTACTGTGAAAAATTTTGTAAGCCCTTGTCTCAGATTTTGCTTTTAGGTAGAAGTCAGGCTAAGACATCATGTGTTAAATGGGGGTCCCAATAGTACCTTCCTTGTGGGTTGTTAAATGAGGTGTGTGTGCTTATAACAAAGTGAAGATGAAATAAGATATACATATAAGTGTGCATGTAAAACACACAATGTGGACCTTAACACAGAGTCAGTGCTTAAGAAATATTATGCAAAGGCTGGAGCAGTGGCTCAGCAGTTGGAGTACTTGCAAACCCCAGCACCATAAACACAACTAAGTGTTGGGGAAACAAACGCCAGATGAATAGGTGAAATTGATTCTCTCTTTCCCTCTCTCTAAATTTTTTTTTTAGGAAAAAAGTATTATGCATTATGATGTGGCAGTTGCTTCTGTCCATGGGCTTGCCACATCAGTTCTGGTGTCTACATCACACATGGATTGTGAGATTATGGGTTGTATTTTAGAATAGTAACGTGCCTTTTGTTTTCCAGGTTATTTCAGCATAACATTAAAAAAATAATAAAACAGATTTCTTTGGATCTTTGTACCTTTTATTTTCTCCAGATTGTTCTTGCTATCTCCATGAGAAACTTTCATGCATTTTTTTAAGAGAGAGGGACAGTGAGAAATAGAAAGAGAGAGAGAAAGAGAGAATCAATTTTATTTAGTTTTTCATGTGGATTTTGTTGCTCGGAGACTTTGTTGTGCAGGTGGTGCTGGGGTTTGAACTTGTGTCCTTGCGCGTGCCAGGCAAGCACCATAACCGCTGAGCCACCGCTCCAGCCCCTTTATGCATTTTTTAAAACTGAAGTGGGCCTAGCATTTCCTCCCCCAACCTTACTGTACATTTGAAGACAGTGTTTTCTGCCCATTTTGAGATGCCCAAATTGAAGATTAGGTGCATTGTCAACCTATTGAAAGTCATACTACTAGTGAGTGGTAGATCTATAATTGAACTGAGTGATTTCAGAACAAAAGTTTGAATCTATTTTTTTTAAAGAGAGAGGGACAGTGAGAGAGATAGAGAGAAAGACAGAATCAATTTTATTTAGTTTTTCATGTGGCCTTCGTTGCTCCGAGATTTTGCTGTGTATGTGGTGCTGGGGTTTGAACCCATGTACTTGTGCATGCCAGGCAAGCGCCGTAACTGCTGAGCGACTGCTCCAGCCCCTGAATCTATTTTTTAAAATCACTGTACTATATTAGCTTAATTGGTTTCTCTTTACTTCCATTCCATTCTTGATGATTCCATTAACTGTTATTCCTATATCTAGAGACTAGAGAGGATTTTAATTTCCTTTTTTTTCCAGGAGAAAGAACAACTTTATCAGATTGAAACACATTCAAGACAAAGAAACCCAGATCAAAAAACAGAGGAAGTTTTCTTGGAGTTGCTATGAGTCAGAAACTTTTAATGAATCCAGTTGTATTGTTTACTAAGTTAAGATCCTCTCAGATGTCAAGAGATAGATGCCTAGATGTTAGCTCATAAAATACAGCTTTGGTGTGAGGGCAGAAATATGAGCGGTTAGAATCCCTTCGTGCTAAGAGATAATGAAGGAGGCCAGGTATAAGTTGGAAGAAACATTGACTACCAAGGGGGATAACAATTGTTTTTGTTAAATCAAATATTTATGAGACTGGGATTTGATAACCCATGATTTAACAATTCAATGGAAAAATAAATTTTGAGAGATGCCGAAGGTGTTGGAGTAATTTAGATAACTATGCCTAGTATAGAAATAATTAATTAGTAGAATTTGGAATGCATGCAAATTGTAACGGGAATAGAAGATATTTTGCAATGTTAAGACTTAACAGTGTAACATTTTGGAAGGATTAAAATATATCCTGTTGTCATAGACACCATTCCATCCTTTGTCAATACAGAACATTTGGTTTTGATTTTGGATTTAACTAACATTTATTGAATAGCTACCATATGTCATATATGTTTATATTGACTTTAAAAATCACAAACCTATGAAGGTACATATTATTATTTCATTTTGTCAATAAGGAAACATATTCAGATAGGTTAAATGGTTCTCAAAGATGGAGTAAGGAAGGTGAAATTTGGGTCTGAAATAACCACCCCCGGCACAAAATTCATTATCTTTCACCATACCATTACTTTCCAGCTCAAAAGGAGGTTATGGAGATTTGACATGAGGTCTGCATGTTGGTGGAGCTAAACAAGAAATACATTATTTTGAGTAGACATGAAATAAAGGAGGTCAATATTATTTGTCAAGTGTATCCACTAATTCATTGCTGGAAAAGATCTCCTCATTATGTTTAGGAAGAAATGAACCAAAGTTTATGTGAATCACTCATGTGATTCAATTTCCTCATTCTATGGATGAAAACCCTGGTGTCCACGAGGGGAAGTTATTTTAAACAAGGGTGTTCTACCACGAGTCAAGAGTTCATCTACCTGAGGTCTAGTTCTCTGTAGCACAGTCTTGGACCTGTTCTTTAGAACTGCATGATTAAACACAAATTCTCCTTCCATATAACAGTCCATTGAATACTTGGTGATGGTGCTCCTATTCCCCAGTCTGTTCTACAGTATAAGCACCATTGCTGTTCACCTTCCCCCATGGCAAATTTTCTAGACTCTTTATCATGCTCAGTGTTTTCCAGAAGTCCATCATATTGTCATATTGTCTGCTTCCCTCTCAAACATCCTGAATGAATGTGTCACTCCAGATTATATCAGAAAATGAGTCAATCAAGGAGAGTACATGTGTTTTTTCAGCTTTCACAATTCAGATTGTGTTTTACAAATGTGTTATAACTTTTGTTTGTGTTGTGAAGAGAATTTCAAACTGCAATAATTGGTTTTAGTATGATGAAATCCTGAATATGGCAAATTGAGATGAAAAGGAATGACTATTCTCCTTACTTCAAACTTATGAAAATATTGGATAAAACACAACATTTTTTTTGCCTACACAAACTGAGGAAGAAATCAAGAACAGAAAATGACCAAGTGCTAAACAAAGAGGAGATTTGAAGTCAGATAAATTAGTCTACCTAACATTGAAAGAGCTCTCATAGTTTCTATAATATCATATAAGACTTAAAATTCTGATGGCTAGGAATAAGATTCTTTGATATTGGCATCAGGAGGTAATTTCAGATGTTAGACTAGCAGCAGGAGCCAGCCATGATCTGTCCATTCCAAGATAAAGAAAGGAAAAAGCCTGATTGGCCCCTCCTGGGAGGCTGCAAGGGAGTTTGCAATCCACCTGGGGTTGTGTCTGATAAACAAATCACTGATGAGAAATCAGGACCCAGATCTGCACCACACACTACTGTAAGATATGACTTCATAGTACCTATATAGATTGTGTAAGCCAATGTAATAAATCCCTTCATGTATAGATTCTGTACCTCTGGAGAACCCTGACTAATGCAATAATATTATTTAGTAAAGTTCAATGAGCCCTCATAATATGCCAGACACTGACACTGAACCAATTAGGTGAAAACTTTTGACATTATAGAACTTACCTTCTAGTTGAGTGTGGGAAGAAGTCACCAAGTCACAAAATAGGCCAAAAAAGCAAAGCAAGGAAGCAGGGGAGGTGTGCCTGCTGCTGGCCATCTGGTATCTGTGCAACCACTCTATGTGTGTTTGCTGTGGCTCAAAGCAGAGATCAGCTCTTGCTTATCTCTGCACACATGTGGCATGGTGTATCATAGTTTCAGACACAATCAGCATGCCCAATAGTAATCAGATGCATTTATTAGAATTAATTTTTCTACCACCTTATTAGTATCAAGTTCATGCTCTATTTATTCTGTAGCTTATAAATTTTTAAGGCAGTATCACCTCTTCTTGGAAAGAAGTAAACAAGAACTTTGTCTTCCCATGACCCTGCATTTGGAATAGCCATTCTACTTTGGTGACAGTTCACAAACCTACGTCTTTACTGTTACCACCTGAGTTTGGTCATCATGGTCTCTTCAACTATTACAATCCCTTCTAATTGGTCTTCCTTGCTTGAGTTTATTTCTCCTCAAACTCATTATTTACACTGGTAGTCAGGAAGATTTTTGATTTTTGCAAAATGTTTGACTATGTCATTTTCTTATTTGAAGTCCATCAATGACCCCTCCAAATTTCCTGATGTATATAAGACACTCTGTGATCTGCCTCCTCCCTGCTTCCCCAGACTCCCTTCCCCCTCTGTCTCTATTCCTACCCTCTGTGTCATCCATATCAAATATATGAATGGTCCCTTGAGTGGGTCATGTGCCTTTAACATGCTTCTGTCCTTGTGGTTGTTCTGCTAAATTTGTATGACAAGATTTTTATTCCTTAATTATCAGACACATATACATTCACCTTGTCATTCAGTTCAAGTTTTACTCCTTTATGGTGCTTCTCCTGACCCTCACCTTGTAGCATAATTAATCCACCACTCTTTGAGACCCTATGTACTGAATCAGATCTGTTATAATTCCCTTATGCTTGCTTTTAAAATTTTCAGCATATTTTCTGCTTCGGTTTTTCTCAAGAATAGAAGCCATTTCTTATTTTCTTCTTACACCCCATTCCTCTTCTGCCCATATGTTTGACCCATGTCTCAAACCCAGCAAGTGCTTTCTGAAAGAGGAAATAGATAAAGCAATGATGGTTTGCACAAAGAAGATTCTATTTCAAAACAGAATTAATTGACTCTGTCTAACCCTGGAAACCTGGTTGGCTACTTTTTGGCCATGGGGAGCTAACCAAAGTGAATTTTTTTTTGAGGCACCACTGAAAGTCCCAAAGCTTTTTTTTTTTTTTTTTAAACTCTGACTTTATGGGAAGGCCGCTGGCTGCTTGGGGACCTTGAAAATTCCCCTTAAAGGCAAAGAATGACCACATTTGTTTTAACCACAAAAGCAATTAACTCTCCAGCAGTGTGGAAAACAGCTTTTGAGCTGTATTTATTGATGCATGGATTTTACAGAGCTTAGATATTTGAAGACAAATAGCAGTGTCCATAATTAAGACTGCCAAGGAATTGGCAAGTTTGATATGATGATGGAAGACTTGGAGAAAGGTCAAGGGAGCAGATTGGTCTGGGTAAGATAGTTTCTGCGAGCGTGGTACCCTCTTCCTATTCATTGATTTTCCAATTAAATGCTGCTTCTCATTCAGTAAGTTCCTATATACTGTAAGTTATTGACACCCTGCTGAAGAAAGTAAAGATGACCTACAGATGAAACTATAGGGAACAGCAATCTTTATTCTTCTATTCAGTGTAATGAGGTGATGAAGAGGTTCTCCATTCTATTCATTTCTATAATGACTGTTTCATTATGTAACAAAACTCATATAGTAAAGCAGCCATTACATTTATAAAGAGCCCTAATTTTGAACTCTATCACATTTTAATGTATTCTTTCATTTAATGCTCATAATGAACTCTGTAAGATATTGTGAATCCCCATTGTAGAGATGGGAAAAATGTTTACAAAAGCGAAATGACTTTCAAAATTCACATACTAAATGGTGGATTTATTTATTATCAAAAACATTTCAGGGGTTGGAGCAGTGGCTCAGTGGTTGGAATGCTTACCTGGCATGTGTGGGAACCCAGGTTCAAATCCCAGCACCACATACACAACTAAGTGTTGGAGAAACAAAGGCCAGATGAAAAAAACATTAATTCTTTCTCTCTCGCTCTTTCTTAAAATAATAAAGAAAACATTTTAGCTGGGCACAGTGATGCCCAGCTATAATCCTGGAGACTTGGGAGTGTGAGGCAGGAGGACTGCAAGTTTGAGGCCATCATTGGCAACTTGAGATCCTGACTGAATATTAAAGATAAAAACAATTGGGGATGTGTCGTATAAGTAAAATAAAATGAAATAAAATAACTTTGAGTTCAGTGAAGTAATACTCAAGGATCATATGGCTCTGCATCTCCCACAAGACAATGTTTGAGACTACTTACCTGGCCTGCAAGGCCTCTGTGTGGCTTTCATCTGCTCTTTGGTCTCTTTTCTTCCCTCCCTGTTTCATACATTGTCAAACAATAAGGAGCTTCTTGCAGTCCCAACCATGCACAGTTGTTTTCTTGTCTTTGCTTTTGCTCATGTCAATATCTCTGTCTAGAATGCCCATTTTCTATACTTCTAATTAACTCCTCCTCACTGTTTAGTATGCAGGCAACATATTCAAATAAAATAAAAGAGTGTTAATTACTTCAATCCTGTATCTTCCTTCATGTTGGGTTAGGGACTTCTTCAATACACAACTATCATATTCTGCATACGCTCATGTTGCATTTCTCATGTTATATTGTATTTCTTTATTTACTTTCTGTGTTTCCAAACAACATGTGAAGTCTTTTAAAGAGGATGTTGGCTTTGTAACTTGAAAGCTCAGTGAAGTGACTTCCATTTGGTGAATACTCAGTAAATGCTCCTGAAGGAAAGGTACTGATGTATACCCACATAACTGAATTTATGACACCATTGTGACAGGCTCAACAGCCTATGTTCACAAGTTGGAGAGGATCGAGGTGAGGGTATGCTCAGAAGGGCAGGTTCTTACTTTTCTAGTAGTACAGTTAGGATATATGTGCCGAAAGTGTTCAAATTCCAAGTTCAGCCTTCCTGTGTGTAAAGTGATGAACCCCAAGTTTCATGCTAAAATTTCCCTGACTAAATGCCAGAGGGGTTATGCTTGGTTTTATTTAATTATTTTAATTTTTTCCTCATCTTGGTACATGTACTTAGAATAAGGCTTGAGATTGGCTGTGTCTACTGGGTATTTGCCTTTTCCTCCATACCTTGTGTATACTTAGGCTTTATGATTAGCCGTGCTGTGAAGCTTTCCCTTATGAGGGATGATTATTTCCCATGCAGTTCCTTGCATCCTCAAGAAAGTAAAGCCATAGTTCTCTAACCCTTGGCAACTCATGTGGCCTGGAATTGAATTGAATTCAGATTCTTCACACATAATAACTGACAGCAGTCTGTCAACAACTGAGATATATACCAGACGAATGGAGATACAGATATATGAATGATCGCAGGATCCTGCTGCTGTTTCTATCCAAGAAATCAGACCCATTTCCTATTGATGCTAGTCTTCAGTTTTTCAAGTCACTTTTGAACAGGGTTCTTTAGGTTTTACTTAAGGCTTGCTCTATTCTTCTTTTTGGGATTTTGTTAAGGTCAGTATATCTCATGACCAAAGTATCTTGGTAATGAGAAGGGGAATAAGAGGGTGAAAGAGGCTCTCTGTAAGTTTTTACAACTTGAACAACTCTATCTGTGTGAACATGAAGTGGCAGAGAACTATTCTGATCACAAGTGTAATGCTTCATGCTCTTTAGGGAGACAGATATGTCAACACAATAGTGAGGAAGAAATTGAACCATTCAAGAAATCATGATGCACATTAGAGTAAATCAGCCATTCTCATTCTTCTTTTGGACAGCCACAGGGTTGTGCCTTATTAAGAGAATTTTGGAACTCTGAGAACTCACTCACTGGACTGGCTTTAATCAGACCTCAGTCATTTCCTCTTCTGTTTCCTTGTCACTGATAGCTCCAGTCAGATGCACGCTCTTCAGCACATGGTCTGAACAGAAATGATAGATGGTCCCGGGATGCATGAGAAGATTGCCTTATGACTTTGCCCTCAGCAAGCTGACCTTCACAAACTGGAGCCACCACCTTTTGCAAGGGCAGCTTCAATGTCTCCTTTGAAAAGGTAATTTTCTTTTGTGAATAACATGCTGTGTCATGGTTTATAACAATGGGAAGAACTGAAAACTATAGAACCCAAGAGGCAAAAAAAAGGGCTGTCTGTCTAAGGAATAACAAGGACTGATTTTATTCTCTGCCAGGCAGTGATGAAAAGGCATCTTGTAAAAGCTTTTAGTTGGTTTTCTTTTCTCCTAATCATGTTCAGGAATGCATCTAATGCATTTTGTGCCTTTGAAAGGATAAAGGAGAGCCATTTTAAAGAAGAATTGCCTTCATTTGAAAGGATTTCATCTGACTGTAGCTGGAGACACTGGCTCCCTAGGAAGCATGCAAGTAGCACTGTCCTACAGGAACACAGCACTTGCTTCTCGGGAGCTGAGATTCCACAGAGGGCTGACATTTTAGTCCTTACAGGGTAGAGAGGAGTTTTCTAGATGAAGAAGAAGGAGAAAGGACTTCCCAATAAAGGGGCAAAGCATGTGCAGAGTATAAAATCACTCCCCAAAATCTCTACATAAGTTTAGTTTCTGTAAGTGTTCATACTATTTTTTCCCCTGGAGTCAGTATGATAAAAGCTGAGAGTAGCCAATATAATGCATCTAAAATATCTAAATTTAAGTTATGCACCTAAAATATCAAATTAGCAATACCATTTTTTTTGTGATGCTGAGAATTGAACTCAGGGGCACTGTATCTCTGAGCTATATCCCCAGTCCTTTTAATTTTTTATTTTAAGACAGAGTCTTGCTAAGTGGCTGACCATGAACTTGTGATCTTCCTGCCTCAGCCTCTCAAGTAACTGGGATTACCACTGCATCCAGCTAGCAGTAAAAATTGCAGCTACATTCTTTCATTTAAAAAGTGTCTATTGAGCACCTATCATGATTTCAGCTATACACCAGCCAGGTGATATAGCTTGAACAAAATTGGCAACAATACCTTTTTTTTCTTTAAGGGCTTCTGAATGCTATTCATAACATTTTGAGAGTTTTGGCTTGAGGATTCTGGGAAAGCATGTCTGTTCCCTTTGTCTCTGTGTGTGTGTGTGCATATGTATGCATGTTTGTGTATTGGTGGAAATATAAAAATTCTTTTGCACTATTGTAACAGATGATAACTCAGTGTCAGGGATGGCAAATACAAACACACTGTCTCTCACTTTTTGTTCTTGTTACTTCCTCAAATATGGTTAATTAATCATGACTTGCTTTCTTATTAAGCTTGGATCCTGCTCCACTATCCTTCTCAAGATAGCATATCTAGTAGCCACTTCTAGGTAATCATAACTGACTTGTGAGATAAAAATTCTAGGGCAATCAGCCTGTGTAACTCTAAATTTTGCAACTAAAGAAGAGTTCAGAAGGTTCTATTCTAGATGTGGATATCAGTCCATACTGGTAACTGTTGGTGGGGCATGTTTAGTCTTTTTCTTAGTTCAGTTCAACACAGAAATTTCTTGGGCATAGAAAATTTTCTGATACAAGTTATGATCATTATTATCCAGGAGCTTAAAGTGCAGTGAGTTAAACCAGACAGAGAGTTAAACTGGTTGACGTTGAGATGCTTGCATTCCTATCCCCTGGGACATCATCAGGAGCTGGCAAGGGGGGAATGAGGTACAGGGAACATTTGGAGTGACCCAACATGGCAGCAGTCTGTAGGCAAGGAATCCCAAGTAGCTTGTGCAGAGCTTCCTGATGGAGTCTATGCAGTGGTTATTAGGCTCTGTAGCCTCTCTTCCTTGAGCCCAGCCTTTCTCCATCACTCAGTTTTGCTGATCACCTCAGTGTTCTGGGTGGAGGAAGAAAGAAGTGAACCTCTTAGGAAGCACCCCTCATGGACTGAGGCAATTGGGCACTCAATGAATATTCCTTCTCTTTCCTCCATGGGAGAAATCATGGTATGGGGACTGCTCTTGGCAAGGAGCTCTTTTGCCTTGAGGATGGGATAGCATTGGCCAAGTGAAACTCTTTTTCCTATCCTGTTCAATGCATCTATTCTTAGATTTTGTTTTCCATTGGTGTGCTACAACTTGTCCTATGGAAGTACTTATTTGTTGATAATTGTCTTCCTCAATGCTTTTACGGAGGGATGATGGTGGAAATCTGATGTCTTGCTGATGTCATTCCCTGGAGTCCAAGCAAATTTCAAAAGATAATTGGTAATTAATCAAGAGGGTAGGTTTTTGGAGTGAGGGAATTCTAGATAGATGGAGGAAAAGGCATGAAGTACAAAACCATGTAGATTATTATTGCATATGGATCATCTTTATCATAGAAATCCTAGATTTCTGCTAGATACCATGTTCCTCGAGGGAAAAATAGCCCCCAGGAATTAACATCTGCTTAGCATCTAGCTCTATATATGTTTTCAACAAGTAACAGTAGAAAGAATGAATGGCTGTTACTTAATTTTTCTTTTACCTCTATGTGGGTATCACCTATTTTATTAAGTAGTATCTTTGCTGGAATTTTCTGTTTTAAGATCAGTTGCAATAAGTAGTCAAGTTGATTCCAGTTAATCAGGATTGACCACATTCTATGGGACCTGTACCTTGTAGGATCAGGGAATGATGCAAGAGGAGCTGTCTTTCAAATGGGCCCCTTTAAGTATCTACTAGTGGTGTGTTTCTATAATTTATCATCAAAACCTGTACTGTTTTGAAAGAAAAATATCTGGTATTAGTAATTATTCTTGCTTGTTATCTAACAAGCATGAACTGGTGTTTATCATTGATAAGAAAGAACCAGATTGATGTTCATCTAGGGATGATGGCAACAAAAGACTATGGGGGCTCAGTAAAAAGAGAGGAGATAGCTTCAGGAGGGAGGACTTAGCGGGAATCTTCAGAAGAGATCCAGGACTTGAGCTGGATTTTGAATAACGCTTTGAATTCAGATTGAAATGTGGAGGTGGGTATTGCAGTCCAAAGGGGGAATGGTGTTGAGCTTTGGAGTATGTATGGTGCACGAGGTGGAAAAAATGAGCTGTTTTGTGTTTCTGGAATTAGGAGTCAGGGAAGATTGGGAAATAAAACTGGACCCAGACTATAAAATTTTCAAGTTTCAGGTAAGTAGGCTTTTAAAAAAATCTGTACTTCTGAGGTCACGGAAAGTTGGGAAAGGCTTAGGCATAGTTCATTACCTTGAAGAACCCAACCTTATTTGTAACGCATCATAAACCAAGTCCAGAACTTGATGTCAAATATTCCCCTTTTGTTTCTTTTGGTTCATTTTTGGTCCTCCATGGTTTCCTGGAAGTTCCTTTCTTATAGATCATCTTCCTACAGTTTTTAAGATTCTCATTGAGATTACTAAAACTGTTCACATCTTTGGTCCTGGGTTTTATTTTTTTTCTGAGTCCAGATTTCCTGTGATAAACTGACCTTTCTCTTGCTAAAATTGGCAACATACAACAGCTTTGTTGTATTATTATGTTTAAAGACCCTTTCCCCTCTTGACTAAGATGAAAAATAGGAAAAATAGCAAAATTTCGTTTTGAGAGAACTGAGAAGTCCACATTCCTTCATTTATTTGTTAATTTATTCATTTAAAAATATATTCATTTTCTTAGGCTGGGTATCTATAGTGTTAAATAAAATATTTTATTCATATTCTTGGGAGACTCATATTTTCATTTGGGAACTAGTTATTACACAGCTAATAATATAACAATTAATATTTAATCATAATGATGGCAATTACTGTAATAAAAATATTATAAAGTATTCTAAAAATGAATAGTGAGGAACTAACCCAGCCTAGAATAGGCCAAAGAAGTCTTTTCTGTTGATATTTCTTTTCTTTTCTTTCTTTTTCTTTTTAAAGAGAGAGGGGCAGTGAGAGAGAGGGAAAGAGAGAATTAATTTTATTTAGTTCTTCATGTGGCCTTCATTGCTCTGACACTTCATTGTGTATGTGGTGCTGGGGTTCCAACGTGCATCCTCACGCATGCCAGGCAAGCGCCATAAGCACTGAGCCGCTGCTCCAGCCCCTCTGTTGATATTTTTAAAGAAGTTTTACCAGCATTTATCATCATCACCAACATGTTTTTATTGTACATGTTTTAAAAATATTTTAGTTTTAAAATTTATAGATAAAATTGAATTCATGATGTTTTGAAGGGTAAATGCACTACAAAATGACTAAATATAGACAATTAACACACACATTACCTCACATAGGTACCATTTTTTTTGTGATGAGAACAGTTTATATCCAGTTTTAGCATTTTTCAAGAATGTAGTATATTATTAACTGTAGCCATGAAGTTGTACAATAGATCTCTTGACTTTATTTCTCCTAACTTAAATGTTGTATCCTTTGACCAACCCCTTGTAATCCCAAACCCATTCACCTCAATTATTAGTACACCTAGCAGCTACTCTTCTACTCTCTACTTCTATGGCATCAACTTTTTATAATTCCACCAAAGTGAGGCCATGTGGTAATTTTTTTCTTTGCTTGGCATATTTTATTCAACCTAATGTCCTTCAGGTTCATCTATGTTGTTACAAATGACAGGATTTCCTTTTTATGGATGAATATTATTTCATAGTATAAATATACCACATTTTACTCATCCATTGATGGACATTTAGCCATCTCTTGACTCTTGTGAAGCATGCTGTAATGAACATGGGAGAGCATGTATCTGTTTGATACACTGATTTCATTTCCTTTGGATATACCCAGTAATAGAATTGCTGTGTCATAGGGTAGCTCTGTTTTTAATATGTTGAACCATAATGGTTATACTAATTTACCTTCCCACCAACAGTATACAAGAGGTCCCTTTTCTCCAGATCCTCCCATCATCTGTACATTTTGTCTTTTTTCTAGAAGGTCTAAAGGAGTATCACATTGTGAATTTTTTTTAAAGAGGGAGAGACAGTGAGAGACAGAGAGGGGGGAGGGGAGAATCAATTTTTATTTAGTTTTTCATGTGCCTTTTGTTGCTCAGACATTTACATTTTTATGACCAAAGAAGTCTTATTGCAGAAGTGATGGATGAATGAGTAGAGATTTGAAGGAGACGAGAAATACACAAAAGGAGTAAGAAGGGGGCAGAGAAGAACATGCCAGGCAGAGGGACCAGCATGGGAAAAGAATCTGTGGAAAAAAGAGTATCACCTTTGGAGAATGGAGGTTGAAGAATGGAGAAAGAGAATTGCATGAGATGGAGCCACAGAACTTCACAGGAATGAATAGATTATACACGAATGGAGTATACATATGGGATTTTGATCATTATGTCAGAAACAAAAGGAAGCTATTGACTGTTGCTTTGGAAGGGCTAGTAATATGATCATATTTGATTTTAGAAAAATTATTCTAGATACATACCTATCTGTAGACAAAAAGATTGGAGGATGGAAAAAGTGGATATAAAAAACTGGTTATAACAGTTCAAATGTGAGATGAAAGTAGCTTCGGCTAGAATCATATTAGTATACATGCAAAGAAATACACTACAGAAATGTTAATGTTCAATTCAACAGGACTTGGTGACTGGCAAGAGGCCGGTAGAAAGGGAAAGGGAGGTATCAAGGATGTCACAGATTTTTTACTTCAAATGTTGAGTGCATAATGGTGACATCCCCGAGATGTTTTTTTTTTTTTTAATTGGAAGTATATAGAGATACAGTTGAGGGGGAAACATTATCAAACCAACAGTAATCAATGTATATATACTTTGTTATCCAGGGGTAATGCCAAAACATGGATGACCGCATTGGGTTTCACCTATTGCAGTTTCATCCAGAAGAACTCATGCGTTAAATGAGTATATCTTGGAGGAATGACATCGGTTTCTGGGATGGTTCCCCCCTATTCCCACTCTCCAGTCTCCTATGAGTTCTTCATACACCCTCCTCTCCTCCCCATCCCCCTCCCTACACCTCCAAGTATCCTAGGGAGCCATCCGCCTATTACTCTGAGAGTCATTCAATTTGAAATATTGTTAGGTTAGCCGTCTACCCTACTCTTTCTCCATATATTCTAGCAACAACAGATGAGAGAAACCATTCGGCCCTTGAGTCTCTGGGATTGGGATACTTCACTAAGCATAATTCTTTCCATCTCCATCCATTTGATATCAAAAGCCATAATATCATCTCTAATGGCCGAGTAGTATTCCATAGTATATATGTACCAAAGTTTTTGTATCCACTCGTCAAGTGAGGGGCATCTGGGTTGGTTCCATAGTCTAGCTAAAGTAAATTGAGCTGCTATAAACATTGATGAAGCCACATCACTATAATATGCTGATTCTAACTCTTTTGGGAAAATCCCCAGGAGTGGGATAGCTGAGTCATAAGGTGGTTCCGTCCTTAATTTTTTGAGGATTCTCCACACTGCTTTCCATAGTGGCTGAACCAGTTTGCAGTCCCACCAGCAGTGTAATAGTGTTCCTCTTTTCCCACAGCCCCTCCAGCATCTGTCATTGTTTGTATTCTTCATTTTTGCCACTCTAACAGGAGTGAGGTGGTATCTCATGGAAGTTTTGATTTGCATTTCCCTTATAACTAATGATGTAGAGCATTTTCTCATATATT
>PVKS010003182.1:72195-107360 GCA_004027875.1 Aplodontia rufa | reverse complement strand
CAAGGGCCCTTAACCACTGAGCCACATCTCCAACCTTATTGATTGATTGATTGATTGAGACAGGGTTTCACTAAGTTGCTTATGGCCTCACTAAGTTGCTGAGGCTAGCTTTGAGCTCCTGATCCTCATGCCTCACCCTCCTGAGTTGCTGGGATTATAGGTGTATTCCACCATGCCCAGCCAGAAAATACTTCTTCAAGCAAATGGCGGGAGAAAAGATTCTTCAAAAGATGTTACCTTCATTATCCCAAGTTAGAGTGTGAAATGAGTTAAGTTTGCCAGGAAACCTGAATTTATACAACACAGGCTCCCCTGCTGGAAGAATTCCACTGAACTCTCAATGCTACAGTAAAAATTAATATCAGGTAGTAGTTGTTTCTCTCATGCGTATTCATACCTAGAAGAGTAAGTGGAATTCCAATGAAAAATTCCCTGCTGGTTTAATTTCTGACACCCCAGACACTGTCAGGGTTGGTACCTAGAAGCAGGTGAGGCTTTCAGGGGCCTCTTCATTCTCAACATGGGGACAGCCACTCACACTTACTACTCAATGACTCCAGTTCTCATCAACTAGGATTGCTACTTGAAGTCCTTGCTGGAAAAATTCCCAGAGACAAAGCCAAGGCTCAACTCCTCCCATTTCAAAAGTAGATGCTAGCCTAAAGGCAGCTTCAGAACTTATTTTCAGTTTCTCCTCCTACTATGTTCTTGACAGAAACTGAAATACCAGTGGATTCCCACCCAGGAAGGGGGACTCCAGATCTAAACAACTTGTTCAGATGGAATATTGTTTTTTGCCACACCGTCCTCATCTTTGCCTCTTGCTGGTCCACGAACCTGGGTGTGCTTGCAGAGATATTTAGTGAGACCCAGTGATACTGCTGTTTGTCCTGGGTAAAAACAGTGCCTCAGGCTCCCTTCGCCTTGGAAAGTGAATTTATTTGTTGTAAGTCTCATATAAATATGAACTCTTGGATTAATGGAAACAGAATCTCATATACAGAGGTAGGGACTCAAGAAGGTGAGCCTATAAAAGTAACTTTCAGGGGTCATCATTATAGATTAACTTTTCCTACCTTGCTCTAAGTACTTTTTCACTCTTCCTATAAATTTTGGCATTGATCAAAACTTTAGTTTTATTAATTTTCCTAAATAGAAGAGAAACACCGCATCCCAAGTGTTCTAATTCTTTGTTTCTTCCATGTACAAAGGTTTTAGAGGAATCTCTTTTCTCTGAAGAAGTTGTCTGTTTCCTTTGGTCAGGAAATACTTTGAACTTGTGTGACTAACCTCTGGCTTCTGTTTGAATAGATCTATTCTTGGATAGAAGTTATAACTGAGCGATATCCTAATATGCTTAAAAAAATCCACATTGGATCCTCATATGAGAAGTACCCACTTTATGTTTTAAAGGTATGTTGTGAGAAAAGTCATTGATCTTTCAACTTGAAGGGAGATTAGTTCCCCAACAGTGTTTGTTATAGCTTGGATATATATCCATATACTCCAGGAATTGAACCCAGGGGTGCTTAACCACTGAACCACATTCCTCCGTCCTTTTTAAATATATATTTAATTTTGAGACAGGGTGTTTCTAAGTTGCTTAGGGCCTAAGTTGCAGAGGGTGGCTTTGAACTTGCGATCCTCCTACCTCAGCCTCCTAAGCTGCTGGGATTATAAGAGTGTGCCACCAAGGCCAGCCATGTTAGGATTTTTTAATCTATCCCTTACAGGGGCTTACAATGCACACTCAAGGTAGACATGTGAGGGAGGCAGGGAGAGGAGGGAGAGATTAGGAGGTTATCAATGCAACTGCGAGCTCTTGACTCCCATGAGAAGCCCAACTATACACAGGCAGGCAAAGAAACTCAGAAATTTCAAAAGTTAATAATGTATATGCTTATTTCTATCTATAACATAACATGGGAGTATTTCAGAGGAGACATGAGAGCAGGAAGTGGACTAACGGGGGATATCCTGGACTAGGATCAGCCTTAACTTACTTTGTCAATATCCACGTATGCATGAATACGTAACAATGATTCCATCCAATATATAAGACTATATGGGAAAAAATGAAAAAAAGTAGACATGTGAACTGTTGGGTCCCTTTAGTGATGGAGCTGGTCAATCAGATTAGATCTACATAATCAAGGCATATCTACCAATGATATCTATTTCAGCATTGTGCATACTTCTTGGAACTTGTTTGTCTGGAACCTGAAAGAACACAATGCAAAAGCACATGTCCTGAGTGTTTTAGTCCTCGTCTTATGTGACCAAGGATTTTACATAATGTGGGTCTGTAGGTTACCTCCATATTTCCATGTCAGAACTGCAGTTAGAAAAGTCAAGAAAGGCAACTAATCTAGGCAAGCCTGGGTTTTCTTGACATTAAGTAGATTAATTCGGCTGGGTATTTCTGTTTGACTGCACAATTTGACCACTAGTGGTCATTTGACTTTCTCGTTTACTTTCTTCTTGGATGTGGCTAGTTCCAGCTTACAGAAATACCTCCTGGAGTGGTACACATGGCAATATTTAACTCTCCCTTTCTTGTTTGAAATTATACCTCTACATCTTTGTTAGATTTTTATAATGCTCTTTTCCCTTCACTCCATACCCCAAAATTTTGTTGTAACTAAATTTTCAAATCAAATGAGTTATGATTAATTTTGGAGGTATTGTTGAGAACTCCCCTAAAGAAAAGACATCATTGAGAAAAGGTTGAGAATTCTAATTTCAGAAAGTTAGTAGCTTGTACTAGTCTGCCACGCTGTCAATCAGAACAAAGCCTCTGTCCCTTAATCTACTGGTATTAGTTTATGTGAAGATAGATGTGTGCTTTTCTCTTGTGTGAAACTGGGAAATAGTTTACATGTAAAAAGTATGTATCTGGGGGCAATGGTGAGGGATTTCCTGCTCCTTGTGTGTATCCACACCTCAAGTAGAAGGTGTGGATACACACCTAACACACACCCATTGATCTCTAATGAAGGGTGAAGATATGCCCCCAACTTCTCTGGCCTCTGTTTCTACATGTCCATGTGCAGCTCTACTAAGTAATTAGGGGGAATAAAAATTGCTTTAATTTAAGAGTTTTGACTTCAGTCCTCAGTCCTGACTTTGTGTCATTACTGTGACCACTAGCTGTTGTCTTTTAACTTCTCTGGTTTTTAAATTTCCCTTGAAAAGTATTAGTGCTATATAAATGAAAGTTATTATACCAAAGCTTACATTTTTGTTACTCTTTGATTTTCTTTGAGCAGGTTTCTGGGAAGGACCAAACAGACAAAAATGCCATATGGATTGACTGTGGAATCCATGCCAGAGAATGGATCTCTCCTGCATTCTGCTTGTGGTTCATCGGCTATGTAAGTCTTCACATCCCCTTATGCCAATGTTTCTAAATGTAGGGTCCAAGATCACAGGTGTAAGAATCAACTGGGCTGTAAGTAAACTGCACTTTTCCAGGTCACATCCCAAATTCTTGATTCAAAAACTGGAAGTGAAACTTGGATGCTATGATATTTGCAAGCTTTCCAAGTGACCTTTATGTGTGTTAAGTTTGAGAACAGTGATTTCAAGCATTTGAATCACCCTTAAGATTGTTTTTTTTTTAAGGAGAGAGGGACAGTGAAAGAAAGAGAAAGAGAGAATCAATTTTATTTCGTTTTTCATGTGGCTTTCGTTGCTCTGAAGCTTCGTTGCATACATGGTGTTGGGGTTTGAACTCATGTACTTG
This sequence comes from Aplodontia rufa, assembly GCA_004027875.1. Lineage (NCBI taxonomy): Eukaryota > Metazoa > Chordata > Mammalia > Rodentia > Aplodontiidae > Aplodontia > Aplodontia rufa. The sequence goes on along the minus strand of PVKS010003182.1, from coordinate 103,615 downwards.
TGCATGCCAGGCATGTGCCATAACTGCTGAGCCACCACTCCAGCTCCACACTTAAGATTGTTTATCTTTACCTTCCTACATTTCTATCTGGAGCTAAATGTTGGAAAATAAGAAAGAAATAGAGGGATGATTGCAGTGTTCACAAAGTAGAAGAAACGTCTAAAGCAATTATCTAAGTTGGGTCCCAACACACACACACACACACACACACACACACACTCCCTCTCTTTTCTTTTTCTCCTTCTCCTCCTTCTTCTTCTATTTGAATTGTAGTATGGATATCTTTTGATACACTCTGCCCTTGAGAATTAAACATGGTGCACACACTCACAGGGCAGATAATGTTTTTTCATTTGTCATAATAGGAAATTTTGTCCCTGATGAAGAGATTGGCATCAAAAAAGCCATAAATAAGACTAATGGTGTGCCAAAAAAGTAAAACACGGAGTGAGTATAATCTTTCCTAATGAAAATGAAATCCTTCAAAATGAAAACAGTGGAACTTATGCTTCCAATTCTATAAAACAGATATGTGTCACCTACACTGATTTATACATAGGGTCATGCTACTGGAAAAGTAATTCAAAACATGTGTCCTTTTGATAGTGGTTATTACAGTCTTTGTATTCACTAATATCAGACACAAAACAGATGGGCTAAGAAATTAAGAGACTACCACTTAGATCTGTCTTAACAAATGGGGTACATAAAAAGTAAAGCTATTTCTTCCCCTACTGGGTCTTGACAAATGCCAACAACTCTACCCATGTTCACTTGCTCCTTAGCATCTTCCCTCCTGCATAGATGAGAGATATAGCATCCCCCAAGTTCACCGAGAACTTTCCAACCACCATGGGCACTACCTGGATCAAACAGCATTAGTTCAAACTGACCAGACCTTAACACAGCCCAATCATTTGCTGATCTTGAATCTCACCCAAATTAGGCAGTTTTAATGAAGAAAGCAGTAGTTAGTGGAGAGAGAAATGTGCAAGAATGAGAGAAAGAACATTAATTTTTCATCCTATTGCTTGCTGAACCTGAAAAGTGCTAGAAAGAAACTTTAATTCATGTTGGTAAAATTGTCCCTAATTGCTGGCCTTCTCAACATGACACTTTTCTTCACTGCTTCACATCCTACCCTCCACCCTACACACTTGCTGAATCTTGAGAGAGATAGAAAGAGAGAATTAATTTTATTTAGTTTTTCATCTGGTTTTCATTGCTCCGACACTTAGTTGTGTATGTGGAGCTGGGGTTTGAACTCAGGTCCTTATGCATGCCAGGCAAGTGCAATACCGCTGAGCCACCACTCCAGCACCAAGGTTAAATTTTTCATTTTACCAATATTTATAAATTGCCCATGAGATTCTAGACCCTGGACATACAATAAGCAACAAGACACAGCTTAAGGATCTTATGGTAAAGTATTTTGCCCTAACATTATAAACCAGATTTTAATGGCCCATGTCAATATAGTCAATAAGTTCTATTGACTGGATGCTTAAACAATAGAATTTATTGACTATGGGGCTGGAGTGGTGGCTTAGCAGTTATGGCAATTGCCTGGCATTCACTAGGACCTGAGTTCAAACCCCACCACCACATACTCAACTAAGTGTTGGAGCAACAAAAGCCACATGAAAAACTAAATAAAGTTGATTCCCTCTCTCTCTCTCCATATCCCTCTATTTAAAAAAAGAAGACGACGAAGAAGAAAGTTTCATCCTGGTCTGCCTCAAACTAACCCAGATCATCTGACTATCACGATGGTTCAAACCATTGCAGAAAAAAAATAAAATATTCGGCTTAAAGATTTTGAATAAATTTTACTTCTAAAAATCAGTAAGTTCAAAGGGGAACTGAAGCCTTAGCTTTTAAATATCTCACTCCCTCCCATAACTCAATAAAGGTTGCAAAAAAATCATATAGTCCAATTTTACTGAGTGTTTTAATTCACTTAGGAAAGCTTGGAGTGAGTCATTTCTCTCTGTGCCTGTCATTTATTCTCAAGTTTAGATCTATTCTATTTCTGCAAAGGTGGCAGTGGAGACTGGCTTGTGTGAGTGCCATGCAACCACCATGGTAGCCTGGTGAATATGAGATCTGTACTTTTTATACCAACTGGTTTTTCTCATTGCTAATCTCCCTCCAAACCTCTGCCAAGCAGCTTTCATTTAACTGCACATCAGTTCATAATCTGGTTGCACCACCCTTAATTTTTCTTGTTATTGTCATTTTCTGGCTTCCGGAAAATACCCTGGAACCTGGATCATAGTTCTTTACTCCCCTCCAGCACTTGCTATCATTTCAAAATTTGAGCTCTATCTATCACCCCTCTTCTCACCTCCATGAATTCTGCATTGCTACACTTCACCTCAACTCTGGTTCACTGAATTTTTCCCAAGGGCATCCTCTGAATGTCAGAAAAAATTCTCTCCCTGATCCTTACATCCAAAATATGGCATGGACAGTGACAAAAAGCCACATAATCTAATCTAATTTCCTCTCCTTCTGCTCCTGTCATTTCTATACCTGCTATACATATGTTTATTTTTTTTAACTTTAGTAGATTTCCAGCCCAGGAATGTAGACATTCTTTCTAATTTATCAGCCCCTTTCCAGGAATCGTCATCATCTTCCTTTTTTTAAAACTGTTCTGTGTCATATCACAAATCTCTCATCTGAGTCTTCAACTTCTTGTGCCTCCCTTGAATTTCCTCCATCAATTTCAACCCCAAATACCCCAGAATCAATTATCCTTCTTTTGAGCCATCTCATATATTCTGGTATTTATTATATTACTCATGACATTGAAATTCTGCTCTCTCTTTTCCAGCTATTATCTATTTTGAGAGCAAAAATTACTTCTAAATTCACTATTTTTCCCCATAATCCAGTATAGTGTTTGGTGCATATAATCAGTGTCCTACTTCTCATGTGTAATTTGAAATTTGAATTACTGCTTTAGGTTTAGGCTGAACCTAGGGTCCATACATATTATTGAGCTAAGTGTTTCACTGCCATTGGAAAAGGTCTGAATGGTGCATATACACATAAAGATTAAGTAAAGCCTGAGACCTGCAACTCCTTACTATAATTCTTTTCTTTTTTTTTTTAAGAGAGAGAGAAGGTCAGAGAGAGAGAGAGAAGGAGGGACGGAGACAATCAATTTTTATTGAGTTTTTCACATGGCTTTCATTGCTCTCTGACAGTTGTGCACATGGGTGTTGGGGTTTGAACCTGTGTACTTATGCATGACGGGCAAGCGCTGTAACTGCCGAGCAACCGCTCCAGCCCTCCTTACTAGATTTCTAATGGTAATGTGTGTTAGCAGTTTATTTAAAATTTTTTCATGCATAAGATCCAATATGCCTTTATGTACTAATTTATTCTCTGTTAAATGGTCATTGGTTATAGCGGTGGTAGGTATTGTTGTTTGGGACCATGTGAATGACATAGCTTCAGTGCACCCTAGACAAGCTAAGTCATCATCTGCCACAGGTCCTGCTGCCGGAAGTCACTCTTGCCTCTAGTCACTCACTGACTCTTGTGCTCTTCTCTGGCAACCTATCTTCATTTACCTTCTTTTCTTTTAATAGAAGGACCACTAATTCGCTTATATTACCTTCCTTGTTGGTAAATCATACCTTCAAACAATATTTATTTGCTGCATTTTGGGTGTCAGGTATAATTCCTTCAGACATCTACCTCATTAAGAGTGATTCATTCAGTAGATGTCAAACTAACTATAAATACATTTCACAGAATGCTATGAGAACACATTGGCTAACACATGCTTGGAGGTCTTCATAATATAAAACCAAAGTTTGTAGTAAAGAATCTTATCAGTGCTGGGGAATGATATCAGACAAATTATATTGATATATAGTGTGCATGTATGAATATGTATCAACATATCCCCCCATTAAGTATAACTATAATGTACCAACAAAAATATGGAAAAAATTAAATGTACTATGATTGCCAGTAAAAAAAGAAAAAGAGAGAGAGAGTAATCTATAGGTTATATCACTAGTGGAATGATTAGCTTGTTTACATTATATGCTTTTGAAGTATAAATAATTTGGAAAATGCTAAGCTTGGAAATACTTTAATAAGTAATAACATTATTCACAGTGAATTAAGAATATTTCTTGAATGTTCTGTTTCTATGTAATCTTGACCTTAACCTTTACAATGCCTGGAAAGACATCACCAAGTTTACTACAATTTTATACCTTTAGTCGATCAGGAAAATATTCAAAATCCCAAGGGATGCTATAAAATCACCCAGTTGCTCCCTTCAGGTTAACTTTGCATCAGAGCCCATTTCTCATCCAACAGCATTAAGAAGTTCCCTCATCACATGCATTCCCTCTATCTTCCCTTTAGACTATACCTCTCCCCTGATATCCTGGTTTTATGTTGCCATTGCTTCTCAGATCATCACAAATTCCCACTAGCTTTTGTACCTCATCTATGAAAGTACACCTAGCCAAGGGTGGGGGATCCAAAAAGATATCCATGTACCAAAGAATTAGGTTGGACCCCTATGTCACAAAAATGAACTCATAATGTGTCTGAGCCCATGGTGTAAAAGCTAAAAGCATCAAACCATAGAAGAAAGCATGAGAAGTAAATTTTTGTGACCTTGGTTTAGGTAATGATTTATTAGCAATGACACTAAAACGTAGATACTCACACACACGCCACACACACACACACACACACACACACACTCTTTACCGGAATTAAAAACCTTCTATGTTTTTCAAAGGACACCATCCAGAAAATAAAAACATAATTCACAGAATGAGAGAAAGATTTTGCTAATTATATACATGATAAAAGACTTATAATCAAAATACTTAAAGAGTTCTTCCACATCAACAGTAAAAAGACAATCCCATTTAAAAATAGAATCCGAAAAAAAGCATTCTCCAAAGAAGAGATGCAAACGGTCAATGAAAATGGTACATGAAAAGATGTTCAATAGCATTAGTTATTAGGGAAATGCAAATCCAAGCCACAACAAAGTATGACTTCAAACTCACTAGTATGGCTAAAATAAAAAAGATAGATGAAAACAAATGCTATATAATAAAAAAGAGGTGGAAAAATTGTAATGCTTGCTAATTACTATTGCAAGTATAAAATGGCACACATACTTTGGAAAACAATTTGGAAATCCCTCAAAAGGTTAAGCATATCATATGATCCATCAACTTTAGTACTCCTAGGTATATACCCATGATAATTGAACACATAAGCTTATAAATGTTTATAACAACACTATTCATAATATTCAAAAAGTGGAGAAAACTCAAAGGTCCATAAACTTATGTGAAGCTAGCAAAGTGTATTAGAATATTGTTTTATTCAGCTTTTTGTCACTGTGACCAAAAGTCCTAACAAGAACAATTAAAGGAGGAACTGTTTATTTAGCTCATGGTTTCAGAAGTCTCAGTCCTTAGAAGGTCAGCTCTTTCACTCTGGACCTGAAGTGAGGCAGAGCATCATGGCAGAAAGGTATGATGGAGGCATGCAGCTTAGGCCATGGCCACCAGGAAGCACAGAGTAAGAGCTCTTCTCACCAGGGACAAAGTACATACCCCAAAGGGCTAGAGATGTGGCTCAGTGGTTAAGCACCCCTGGGTTCAATCCCCAATACCAAAATAAATAAATAAATAAATAAATAAATAAAATATATAAAACACTTCTTTTTGTCAATAACAGCAAAAAGTTTTCTTACCAATATCTTTTATAAAGTTTAAGGCAAATAATTATAAATGAATCCACAAATTAAAATGGAGCAACGTTGCCACAAATGAAAAATTTAAGATAAGCCTAAGATAATTTTTTTTTTTGTAACGAACTTTGTGGATGCCCTTGGATCATGCTGAAATATGTGACTAGAAACTGGGTGTGAGTCTAAGGCAAGTTTCAGATGCCATGTGTTAGGAACTTAGATTGGGTACCTAGGAAAAACTACTACAGATTTAAAAGCATTCAATTATAGTAAACATTAAGTTTTACAACAAATTCTAAGGATAATATAGAAAATATCATCTAATCGGGAGGGGGGCAAGACAAGGTTAGTATAAGTTCGGATTAATATGGATTATTAAAAAAAGAGCTGAACTATATCAGGTTTTTATTTCCTTAAATCTTTGTTGCAGGCTTTAAAAAAGAATTCTTTCTGTTTCTTTGGAGATAAGTTTTAAAAATGTAGGATTCTTGGACTGAGGATATAGCTCAAGTCCCTGTGGCTGCTCCTCAGTACAATAAACAAGCAAATAAATAAAAGTATTATTCTGTTTTCTGCCTCCATTAAATAGGAAGACCATGTACAGGATATTTCCCACCACTTGGTAGCAGAGTATCCTAAATTCAGTCGTTTTATGGAATTATCTTCCTAAAAGTTAAATTGGCAAATTGAAATATGTCAAATGCTATTTTAAAAAGAAAACATAAGCACATTAAAAAACAGACAAGTTTAGAAGGACTGAAAATGAGATACTATTAAACGTATTTGGTTTAATTTGCAGGTAACTGAATTCTATGGGAAAGAAAATCTGTATACCAATCTTCTGAGATATGTGGACTTCTATGTTATGCCAGTATTTAACGTGGATGGTTATGACTACACATGGAAAAAGGTAGGTGAAAGTGAAGAAAACAAAACATGCCTGCTTTGGAGATATACAAATTACAAGTTGAATTATTCATAGAAAAATCCAGAATGTTGGGGTCAGAGGTTACATCACTTGCCTGGCACACGCAAGGACCTGAGTTTGAACTCTAGCACCGTGTACACAACTAAGTGTCAGAGCAATGAAGGCCACATGAACAACTAAATAACGCTGATTCTCTCTCTCTCTCTCTCTGTCTTACTGTTCCTCTCTCATTAAAAATAATACTGAATCTTGGCACAAAGTTCTTATTGTAAAAAATAATTTAATTTCTATTATGGAAAAAATTCAAATATATATATATATATATAAACATAATTGTATAGTAATCTCCTATATACCCATCACACAGCTTCAAGAATAATCAACTTGTCAACTTGTGTTAGTTACCTTTCCATCACTATGACAAAATACCTGAGATCACCCATTTTTAAGAAGGAGAATTTTATTTTGGTCCATGGTTTCAGAGGTTTCAGTCCATGGTTATTTGGCTCCATTGTTTTTGGGCCTATGTCAAGGTAGAACATCATGGTGGGTACATGTGGTAGGGCAAAGCTGCTTACCTCGTGGTGTCCAGGAATGAAGAGTGTGAGAGAGGAGGACCAAGATCCCAATATCCCCTTCAAGGGCATTCACCCAACACCTTGACTTCCTTCCACAAAACCCCACCTTCTAAAGGCTCCACCACTCCAAATAGCACCACAGGCTGACAACCAAAGCGGCATACATGGGCCATTAGTGGACATTTAAGATCCAAACCCTAACACAATTCATGGTCAACCTTGTTTTATCTACATCCTCCACCCACTTCTACCTTACTCACATTATTTGAAGTAAATCCCAGACACTATATCATTTCATTAATAAATGTTTCCTCATACATTTCCAAAAGAAAAGGACTAGTTCACAAATAACCACAGTAGCAAAAGAGAGCACTGAAACTCATGACTCAAAGTCTTGAGTTGAGACACAAAGTTAAAATATTTTGCTTTTCTTTGAAGGAGTTCAAAATAAGCCGGTGTATAAAGTTAATTTAAAAGAATCAAAACTAAACAAGAAGGCCAATAAGCAGCCTAGTGGAGCCAAATGAAATTTTTTAATTTGTATAGGTCAAAATTTATCAAATATTGCCGTCTTGTTTGGTTCAAAATAATCTGGTTGGAGTGAACATGATGAGGCCTGGTTAAAGTTGGGGGCTATACGAAGAAAAGGCTGCAGAGACAATGATAGGATGTGGGTGGAAGGTGTGGGGGCTTGGAGAGAAGCCCTACCCAGGCCCTTGGACTTCAGAAGTCTGTCTTTCCTTAAGCACCAAAAATGGCCACCCTGGTTATCTGTTCCTATTTCATTTACCTAGAATCGAATGTGGAGAAAGAACCGATCTTTCCATGAGAACAATCCTTGTGTTGGAACAGACCTGAATAGGAACTTCGCTTCCAAACACTGGTGTGGTAGGTTGCTTGCTTATTTCTAGCATTTTCTCTTCCTTAAGAGGCTGAGAGAGGCCCGTGAATTCAAATGAATTACAGAGGTGGCCTGTCTGAATTGGGGAATAATTTAAATAATAAGCTTTTGAGGTAAATGTAATACTATGAAGGTTGACTAAAATCAGAAAATCACTTTAATCTCTCCTCCCTGCTGTTTCCTCTTTAAGATAAAAGGAGGTGGGACCAGTTTTCTAAAGTCCCTTCCCGCTTCAGAATGCTAAGACTCTATCATCTTAGAATAACAAGGAAGAGACTGTTAAAGATCTTTCTCTAATAAAATAACACTCATAATCAGGATATCACAGACCTGGGGTGTTGGTAGGACTTCTCCTTTTAAATGTACTGGTAAATGTTTAGTTCTATAGTGTTTGAGAATACTTTTCTTTGGTTTTCACTGTTCACTCTCTTAACAAGCTCTTTCTTTTATGAATAATACAAAACACACTAGCAAATAATTAATATGTAAAAAAACAATGCAAAGATAAACACTGTGGGAATTTATCATTCTTTGCTTTGAGCTAAAATGAACAGTATATGGATTTGGGCATTTAAGAACAATCTGCTCTCAAGGAGGTAGGTGTTAGTTCACCTTTTGTTTCATAGTACTGATAATGGTATAAGACAAAGCTCTATTGAAGAATGAGCTTAAATCACCTGTTTTTTAAAATGGGCACACATGGCTCTGCGGGGACAAAGGGAGTAGCTATTGTACCCCTGGAATCATCCTCATCTTCCCACTCTTTTGTACAATCCAGTACATGACCTTACATATTTCCTTCAAAAGAAGTCAAAATTTGTAATTTTGAACTTCATCATTATCCCAGAATACATGTGGAAACTTCACTACAAAGTGCTCTCCTTGTTCCTTTGTTTCCCTTCCCTTGTAGGTTAGAACTCCGTGAGGGTGGGGCCATTACCCATTACCTAGTGCAGTGCCTGATACATGCAGCAGGGTTTTCATGAAATACTGATTAAACGAATCTGGGAAACAATTTAGCTGTGCTGGGAGCCCTAGATGCAGAGAAAGAAGGAGTTAATCCTGACTTGGGCATAAGGGAATCAGCCACTCAGTGTTTCCCGCTAAGAGCTGCCCTTAGTTGCCTAAGGAGAGTGTTCATGGAGGCCCAAATGCTACTGTAGCACTGATAACTATCCTGCAGCTGCTAATCCAAATACACAGAGCTAATAGTTACTAAGTACCAAGCAGTTCATGAATTTCATCTCCTACATTTAACTATCTACACATTGTAGATAAAGACAGACTTTAAAAGTTAAGTGTTGGCCTATTCCTTTCTATGGTGTTAATAACAAAAGTCTACAGACTGGGTAAGTTATAAGGAAGAGATTTTCATTTGACTCATGGTTCAGGTTCATGGGCGAGGGGGTCACATGTGATGATGACTTTCTTTTTCTTTTAAAGAGAGAGGGACAGTGAGAGAGAGAAAGAGAGAGAGAATCAATTTTATTTAGTTTTCATTTGACTTTCATTGCTCTGACGCTGCGTTGTGTATGTGGTGCTGCAGTTCGAACCCATGGACCTGAGCATGTGCCATAACCGCTAAGCCACCGCTCCAGCCCTGGTGATGACTTTCTTGCTGGCAGAGTCCTGAAGCAGTACAGGGCATCACATGGCAAGAGACAGAGATGGGGAGTGCTGGAGAAATGTGGCCAAGACGGCTTTTATAGTAGTCCCCCTCTCAAGATAACCCATTATCCCCATGAATGGACAGACCCATTCATGAGAGCAGAGCCCTAATCACCTCTTGAAGGCCCCACCACTTAATATCGCAAAAGGAGGACTAAATTTCAACATGAATTTCAAAAGGGATGAACTGTATTCAAAACATAGCATGCCCCTTGCTCAAGGATACATAGCTAATATGTGACAGAGATGGGATATAAACCCAGGTAGGCTGAATTTTTTAAAATTCTTCTATGTCAGGCAACCTCTCTTTAATCATTTCCCTTTCAGAACTTTCTATTTTACCTTCAAGCTCTTCGCATGCTCAATTGAACTCTTCACAATGAAGTCAGTGTTCTCTTGTTTGAATAGCCAGGCAGTTAAAATGTGGTGTTATTGACATCCAGAAAGATCTCAGTATCCTCTTAGGCAGGCTGCTGTTATACTCTTTAATAAAAGAGTTAAAAGCAGAAGCAGCAAACAGCAAATATATAAGCAGGAGTCCCCAACAGAATCTGGGTACAGTGATGCATGCCTGTAATCCCAGCAGCTCAGGAGGCTGTGCAAGAGGATCACATGTTCAAAGCCAGCCTCAGCTACTAGGCAAGGCCCTAAGCAACTTAGTGAGATACTGTCACAAAATAAAAAGTAAAAAAAAAAAAAAAAAAAAAAAAAAAAAAAAAAAAAAAAAAAAAAAAAAAAAAAAAAAAAAAAAAAAAAAAAAAAAAGGGCTGGGGATGTGGCTCAATGGTTAAGTGCCTCTGGGTTCAATTCAGTACCAAAAAAAGGGGGGGGGGTTCCCCAACAGAACAAAAAATGCCAATCTCTCTCCAGTACTGTGTAAACAAGAGAGTCAAAAAGAATTAAACCTTATCTTTTCCTTGTCCCTACAACCAGAATGTGCCTTTATGGTTCTTTATGTAAAAGAACACGTCAAGGACTAACAGGAAGAGGCATATCAAGCCTGCTTACTCATTTTTATATTTATTTTATTTTATTTTGTATTAAAAGTGTGTGTGTTGGCTGAGTCCAATGGCATGTGTCTAGAATCCCAGCAACTTGGGACGCTGAGGCAGGAGAATCAAAAGTTCAAAGCCAGTCTCTGCAACTTACAGAGGCCCTAAATAACTTAGCAAGACCTTGTCTCAAAATAATATATAAAAAGGGCTGGGGATGTGGCTCAGAGGTTGAGTGCCCTTGTGTTCAATCCTCAGCACCAAAAAACAAACAAAACAAAACAAAACACACACACACACACAAAACAGTGTGTGTTGGAGACGGGGATTGGTGTAGGTTGTGGGAGGTGTCGTAGTCTGCTAGGGCTACTATCACAAAATGCCATAGATTGGGGGACTTAAACAAAAGAAATTTATTATCTAACAATTCTGGAGGCTAGAAGACCAAGATCAAGGTACCCAGAAGAGTGGGTTTCTCCTGAGGTCTCCCTCATTGGCTTACAGATCATCACTTTCTTGCTGTATCCTCACATGGCCTTTCCTCTGTGCAAGTTAGAAATCCTATCTCTAAATACAATTACATTGGGGGTTAGGGCCTCAACATACGAATTCAGTCCCATAATGGAACATGTGAGGCTCTCTGGTCTCAAACTGTGTAAGAGCACCATTCCTTTTCTAAAATGTTGAGTAAAACTCCAAACTTTTTGCAACTGGCAAAAACTGGGAAGTCTTTTATTTGTTTTTCTATGAATCTGTAATGTTTTTAAAAATTATTTTTATTATGATAAAATACATATAACATAAAGTTTGCCATTTTAACTTTTTAAATTGTATAATCCAGTGGCATTCATTACATTCATAATGCTGTGCAACCAGTACTACTATTCCCAAAACTTTTTTTATCATTCCAAATAGAATCTGTAATCATTAAACAATGTCTCTTCTGGTAATTTCACTTTCTGTCTTATGAAGTTGCCTTGTGAGATATTGCATAATGTTCTTGATTCCGTGTCTGTAGATCAAAAACTACTTGAGTTTGAAGGGATCTGGTAGCCCAAGTGACTCAAGGTACAGATGAAGCCCCTAAGGCTCAAAGAGATGTAGTATTTTGCCCAAATTCACATGGCTGCTTAAGGCAAAGCAGAGTCTCAAACTCAAATTTCCTGATTCTTTAGGGCTCTTTCCAGTAAAACATTTGAAATCTCTAGACTGATAGTGACAGAGTGAAAGTCTCAAGCTCACTCCCCAATATAAACCAATAAATCATAAACAAGTTTAAAATAACAACAAAGTTTCATTTGAGTTTAGAATAGAGGTGTAAATTGGGAAACAGATTTAGTTAGAACAAATGAGTGCTCCACATAGGGGAAGGTGGGCCTGGGTTTTTGTAACAAGGGGAAGTGAAAACGGTAGATTAGCATTCTTTGGGGGAGATAAGCAGGATTGACACAGGCTTGCTGGTTGGAAATAGATGAAAATCAGAGTAGTCCTAAATTTTGTAAGTCCACTGGAAGTGTTCGGCTCAGAAGGAAATCTGACCAATCTCATATTTCTCAAACCTTGTAAGGTATTATCAGCATCCACAAGATTGTTCCATCTTGTTGATTCAGTTCCCAGCATTATGCTGGTGTGGCAGTCTTCCCCTGTCAGCAAGTCTCTAAGGTTCAGAAAAGGATTTTTGCTATTTGACCACTTGGTAGACGTTTTGATTTTTATTTTAGCACTAGAACAGTAGCTGCTAATCCTGTCTACTGAGCATTTGAAACATACCTTGTCTGAATTGGCACATGTAGAAAGTATAAAATATACACTGGAATTCAAAGACAGTATACAAAAGTAACAGAATTTTTTACGAGTGATTTTTACATTGATTTGAAATGATGATACCTTTGTACAAATGGGGTTAAAGAAATTATAATATTAATTTAATTTTAACTATTTCTTTTTGCTTTCCTTAAAGTGGCTATTTGAAATTTGAAAATAAAGATGTGATTTTCTGTATATTTCTATTGAACAACCCCAGTCTGAGGATTTATGTTAGGGGACCACATCTCTTTTCAACTTTTTCATGTCCTTCCCAGGCTCCATTCCCAATAAATAATTTTTATTCTGTATAATTACATATGAGGACAATAAGGGCAGCAGTATTTAAAGGTGACAAAATTATTTAAAAAATGGTTTGTCCAATCAAAACAAATAAAAATGTTTGGAAAATATTTTTTAATTAAATACTTAGAAAGGCCTTGGATATTCAGCGCATTTCCTCATGGAAAAGATAAATGCTTAACAAATACAAGGTTGTTTGTGTTGCAAATAACAGGAAGAAAGCAGAACAAGCTCCAAATTTAAAAGGCAGGCTTTGTAGGGATATTGGAGTAGCCCATGGAGTCTGATGGCAGGGATGCAGCTGGACTCAGTCAGGGATAGGAACTGGTCTTGGAGCACTGTAGGGAGGCCAAGCGATTCCTTCCTCTCCCCATTTCATCTCTGTGATGAACCATGGCTTTCTTTGGTTCCCAATCCAGATGATGGTGTTGATGATGATAATGAAGAAGAAGAGCCACAGTTATGGAAGATATACCATACGCTAGGCATTGCACAAAGCCCATTGTATGAAGTACCTCACTTAATCCTCGTTCTATACTCATTAAATGCATAATTTTTCCATTTTGCCATTAAGAAAACTGAAGTATAGATAGGCTTAAATAATTACCCAAAGCCATATGACTACTGAATGGAAAATCGAAGAGTAGAACCAAATGATTGGATGCTTAACAACATATTGCGCAGCCTCTTCTGCTGAGAGACGGTTACCACCAATGGTGTCAAATTCGCATCTCCCACAATGACAGCATATATTTCATAGGGTTGCTGTGAGGATCAAATTAGGCACTGCATGTTCTTTTGTTTTTCTTTCTTTTTTTTTTTAATTTTGCTAAGCTGCTTAGGATCTTGCTAAATTTCTGAGGCTAGTCTTGAACTTGTGACCCTCCTGCCTCAGTCTCCCAAGTTGCTGGGGTTACAGTTGTGGGCCAACATGCCTCTCTTAGATATTGTGTAAATCTTAGCACAGTTTTTGACATTTAGCATGTGCTCTGTGGTTGTGACTATTGTTCTCTTCTTTATTCAAGAGAGGAGCTGGACTGAGATTAGAATTTTAGTCATGATTTCAAATTATCATTAGATGGATTCAGATGTGCAGACACAAATTAAAGACCTAATTCTGAGACCTCAACTGTTACCAGATGGGAATTATCCTTTGGGTTAGATGTTGCTCCCTGGGGCTCCACCACTGTGAATTAGGGACAGAGGGAGAAGTATTGAAAAGCAGACTATGATCTAAACTGATGTATACTCTAAGTTCTCAAAGGAATAAATAATCGTTATTCTGGCATCAAATATCAGCATCCCATTTTATTTACGAAACCATGTTAGCAAGTTAAAAATGGCATAGAAGGCAGATTTACATTTGAATTCCTGAGGGAAGCTCTTCTTTGTGGGTTATACCGTTTAGCAATTTCTAAACTGAAATATCAGGCAAACCCAGATTAAAGAAAATGAAATTTACTTTTCCTCACATAACCAGAAGTTTGGGAGCAAGACTGACATCTCTGAGACTTTTCCTTATTGTCTTCTCAAGATTGTAAGACGTTGCCCCCAGGTAGCAAGGGAGACAGGAGCTGGGAATGACCCTTAGAAGATCTGCCATGAGGGCATGTAAATATTTGGCTTCAAAAGAAGCTTGAACAATATTTAATGAACCTCAGAAATATGTTCCTCACAGAGTTCTCCCTAATCCATTATGTGAAATTTCTGTACCACAGATATTAGAACACATTGTCAGGGCAATCACAAATGGCAATGGTATGAACATTCCCTTAAAATTATTCTTTATCATTTATATACAGAGGAAGGTGCATCTAGTTTCTCATGCTCCGAAACCTATTGTGGACTTTATCCTGAGTCTGAACCAGAAGTGAAGGCAGTGGCTGATTTCTTGAGAAGAAATATTAACCACATTAAAGCTTACATCAGCATGCATTCATATGCCCAGCAGATACTATTTCCATATTCCTATACCACAAGCAAAAGCAAAGACCATGAGGAACTGGTAAGTGCCCCTTTGTTATTTTTCTCATTAGCATTTCAGAAATAAAATAATACTTAAAGAATCAGACACTGGGAAATTTTTTCTCCCTTGAAAGACAAATGGATAAATGTTTTACATCATGGTCTAACTCTGTCAAAAGTTGCCTTACGATCAGAACTCAGCGAAGGAAGATAAAGAACTGGCCTTACTAGGAGGTCATGAACTTCCTTCAAGCAGATGGCTTCCCTAAGAAAATGTCAGACAAACTCCCTGAAGGTCAGGAGGACACTGTTCTACCTGGGCTGATCTGCCTTTGAAGTCATATGAGCAAGGACAAGAGTATATGGAATTGTGGAAGGGTACTGTGGTCAGTAGCTTCCCACTACAGACAGCCCACCACATATTAAGTCCCAGTACTACATGCATTATTTTAGTATTGGCAATGGAAATTGTTTATGCACCAACCTCCCTAACCTCCAGAGTTTTGGTGCTGTTATAAAAAACCTCTAATGTCTGCATTGATGCAGTACTTGAATTTCAAAGAGGACCCACATGGGCTGCTACCTCTCCCTACTTTTTGGTTCTAGATGCTACTTGTTTGGGTTTATGGCAAAGAATGCAAGGATTCTTGGTGGATTAGGGCTACACTTAATCAAGTCCTCATTGCAGATGATTTGCAGATAATGGAAGTATTATGGTATTAATATTGTCTGATCTCTATAGAATAATATTTCTTCTGGTTCATTTTTTGTTCTGGCTCTGTTAGAATAAAATACAGCCACATTAAGTGAGCTAGCAATTGCTGATGATAAAAATGAAATAATTTTTATTTTCTGAAAATAGCCATAAACATACCCACACTAGTGGAGTTTGCTTGCTTCCTTCCTTTTTTCCTTCCTTCCTTTCCCTTCTTCTTCTTCCCAAGTAACTGTGACTATGGGAATGTGCCACCATGTCTGGCTGTTGTGATTTTCTTTTTTCTTCTCAAAGGAAAACTTTTAAGGAAATCTTTACTAGTATTACCTATGAAGAAATTAAAGGGTATCACAATTTGGAAGTAGAATGAATCTGATTTGCCTTATTTTGGGAATATTATCAACCCAAGCATTTGTTAAGAGTTATTATGTATAAAAGGCTGTATTCTATTGACAAGTTAATCATAAGACATGGAAAGAGAAGTGTCTAAAAGCTTCAAAATGTTCCACTTTTTTTCTTTCATGAAGACAGTTTGTTCAGCTTTCTTCCATTGTTGTTTTGTAGCATTTATTTGAGAAATGTGTATTTCCATAATCCAGAGGTTGTAAAACCAGTAATGTTTTGGTGATTAGAGCAACATTTAAAATGAAAACTAAAAGTTAGGACTTATGAAATGTGGAGATAGGGTCCAGTATCTATTTACCCTGTAACGTTTAGGATTAAAATGTTAAAATTTTGTGACCATGAAAAAAAAAAGGCTGTATTCTATAGACATTCAAAGAAGCATTAGATAAGATCCTGCCCTTTAGGATAATTCCATGTGATTAGGGAGCTCAGCCATAAGCAAATAGCACTGACAGCTTTACTCTTGGATAACTTAACGGTCACTACAAAATAAATGGCACAGGTAACAGAGCTCCCTGCTGACTGGGATAGGAAGAGGTGGCCTCTAATTCATTCAGAGAGGTGTGCTGAAATAAGTGGGGGGTATAAAGTAGCCTTCTTCCTTGAGGAATTTCAGTCTCTAAAGGGGTGACTCCTATAAAGAAACAGGAATAATAAAATGCCTCTGATATCAGGCAACAGATATCATTTCAGTCAGGCATTGAAAGAGGACTTCTACAGAAGGAACTTACATGCAAAGGACATGGTGCTTCCCCCAGGAACAATGTTCAGGGCGCTCTTAGGGTACATGGTTGGACGGTGACACCATCAGGAAGTAGAAGAGGTGTGAAAGCATTTTAATGTCAAAATTAATTTGTATTTTGCAATGTACACAGTCGGGTTCCATTAAATGTAATTTTTGAACAAAGGAATGTCATAACATAATATTCACTGATATTCCTCTAGGTTTTTCACAAGGGGGATAGTGAACCCTATTAAACTAGTCCCAATTTCAGAAAAGATTGGGGTTAACTGGAAACTTCAGAAAAGATCTTCTCAAGTTGGAACCAAATGTAGTCGAACAGGGGACTTTGTTATAGTCTGGCTCCATACTAAGGGCATAATCTTTTTCACTGGATGTATCTTTGGAAGTCATTAAATATTTTACACAAGAAGAAAATAGTTTGTGAAAAGAATGAGAAGTGACTCAGACATTCAGTGGGTATATGTGCATGTTTAGAGAAATTAGATTTAACGTTTGATGATAATTATTTTAGGAATAGAATATCTTGAAGCCTGTGAAAATGTTGTTCATTTTTATATAATAAATGAATTCCTGTAAAGCTATGTGAGGACTGTTTCCATGCAAATTAAGTAAAAATTTCAGAGCATTGGAAGCATTTGTTTAAATTCATCTAGTCATGATGGACAGAAAATAAAAAACACGTTCTAGTCATTGTTTGAATAGATTCAGACTTTTCATATATACACTTTGATTCAATTAATGATTGTGTTTTTAGAAACTTGTCTTGTTTCAAAGTATCACATGAACTGAAATTCCATATCCTGTTGCTTCTAGTCTCTAGTTGCCAGTGAAGCAGTTCGTGCTATTGAGAGTATTCATAAAAATACCAGGTATACGTATGGCAGTGGCTCAGAGAATTTATGTAAGTATTTCTTCTTAAGATTTTGCAGAACTATGAGGTACTAAGCAATCTTGTGTTCCATTTTTCTGTGTAGGTTTATTTTTCCAAACTGAATCTTTAAACAGGGTCACGTGTAACACTGAATTACAATAATTAGAAACAGAAGTGTAATAGCTGTGACAGAACTCAATAAAACTGTATTAATGGCTACACTAAAAGGAAGCCCAAATGATATTTAAGAAATTATGCTTATAACCATAGAGTAGGGATCATAGAATTGGCACCATACTAGTTAAAGGTCATAAAGGGTTGAAAGAATGTGTAAGGACCATCATGTAAAGTTGCACATGTTGTACACTCTGCCATTCTGGATGAGGTTTTTTTTTAATAATGCCTTGTATTGAAGAGCACAGCACTTTGCGCGCTACAGTTGAATGACTTTATTAATTTCTGCAGGAAGATATTTATTGAGAGACTCCTTTGCACCTACAGGGGCATTACAAACAATGATTTTTCCCTTTTGAAATTGGAGAGTAGATGGCATAAGATGAACAGAAAATAAACATATAAATAGGTATCAGCAAACTACAGTTTGAAGATCAAATCCAGCCTACTGCTTTTTTAAAAAAATAATTGTGAGCTAAGAATGATTTGCCTACTTTAAAATAATTAACAAATCAAAAGAAGAATACAGTTTTTGACATAGGAAAATTATATTAATTTCGTATTTGTGAGTATAAGTAGTTTTATTGGAATACAGTCATGCTCATTCATTTGTACACTGCGTATGAGGGCTTCTATGAAGCAGAACAGAGACCATGTGGCCCATAAAATATAAGATATGTAAAATCTGGTCCTTTTCAGAAAACTTGATAGTTCCTGGTTAAACAAATGGTAAAATGTAGTGTAATTTCATCGAGTGCTTTAAAGAAAGTAAAAGAAGCTTATAGGTTTGAGGACTGTGATAGACCCTACTTAGCTAAAGTGGCCTGGGAAGTTTCCTGTTTACAGGCAAAATTTCTGGGAGACCTACCTGGTAAGTGGATGCAAATAAAGGTATGAGTGAAGTCCTGGGAGAGGGAATGGCATGTGAAAAGGACATGATATAATATATCCAAAGTCTTAGAGTTTTATTTAATAAGTATGATCTATAACAGTATAAAATGATCACATACATATAATTTTCAAGAATTTGCACCAGATTCCCTATTCCTCTCCCCAACTACTCCAGATTTATCAGCCAGATTGGTCCACATGGTATCCCTGTCCTTTGGTGTCACTGGCTTACTGCTGACCTAGACCCATGCACTTGCCTTATTATGAAGAAATCCCAGTTACCCTCACAATTCTTAGTTTCCATCTTGTCTATTATTGTTCCCCATAGCATTAACTACAGTGCCATGAGTTTGCAGAAGCTTATAGAGCAGCCCCGTGTTATGATGACATCAATCTCTTTCCACATATTCATTCACTCAGGATTCATCTATATATACGTGTGTGTGTGAGCACAGGGAAATGGCTGGAAGAAAAACATGCCAAATATTGATCATGGTTATCAGAAATGTGTTGAATGAATGAATGAATCCACACTTTATTTAATGAATCCAACCTTTATTTAATGAATCCACTCTTGATGGATATTTTTTAGTATTATAAACAAGGCTTCATGTAACTCCCAAATGTATCCAACTGTAAGACAAAGAAACAAGATAGTAATTTTTTGCATATTATATAATTGTTTATCTGAAAAACTAGAAAATTAACCAAAAATACTAGTAAATTGGGCTGGAGCAGTGGCTAAGTGGTTAGAGCACTTGCCTGGCATGCACAAGAACCTGGGTTTGAACCCTGAACCACATATACAACTAAGTGTTGGAGAAACAAAAACCAAATGAAAAAATAAGATTGGTTTTCTCTCTCTTTCTTCCCTCTCTCTTTAAAAAATATTAGTAAGTCAAAGTGGTAAAGTGGCTGATTATGAACAAAATATACACAAATCTAGAACTTTATATATAACAATAATCAGATCAAAAATAAAATGGGGATGTAATTTGGTAATAGAGCACTTGCCTAGCATGCATGAGGTCCTGGGTTCAGTCCTCAGCACCTCATATACACACATGTAATGGAGAAGAGTTAGATCTATTTTCCACTTTCCTTTCTTTTCTTTTTTTGAGGTGCTGAGGATTGAAACCAGGGCCTCATGCATGCTAGGCAGGTGCTCTATCACAAATACACAATAAATTCATAGGTCCTATTTGAAAAACCTAGAAAATTGCATTGATGGATATAAAATAAAGACAAAAGACTACATTTTTTTTGAGAGGAAAAGAAATATTAAAAATGTATTAAGTTGCATATTTAATGAAATCCTAACAAACACAAGAGATTTTGAAGTTCATTTGAAATAATAACTTTGTGAAGAGCCTGTAACATACTGAAAATAAGATTAGTAAGAGAGAATTTAAGCCCAATGAGGTACTAAAGCACATTATAAACCTATAGTAATTGTGATAGTGTAGAATTGATCTACACTAGAGAAAAATCAATAGAAGGGAATAGTGAATACAGAAAGATACTCGAATATATGAGATCTGGTGTCCCATAAAGAAGATATTTCAAGCCAACTAAGAATGTTAAATTTTTCAATGATTACTGGAGTGGAAAACATGACAAGTGTTTTAGAATAAAAACTTAATTGAATTACTAACAAATGCTTCACCAAGATAAATTCCAGATAGATCAGATATTAAAATATAAAAGACCAGCCATAAACTAAGGTGAAAGCCAAAAAAAAAAAAAATCAAATGAGAAAAAATTTTCCATGTATTACACAGGGCTAATAACATTAATTTCTTAAGTAAACAATCTGTAAATGAACCATGTAGAAAAATGAGTAAGAATAAATGATAGAAAAATATAAAGATGGACAATAAATACACCAAACAAGATGTGTAACTCACTGATAATGAAACATAAATTAAGACAATTAGATATTATTTTTCATGCATGAAATTGCTAGAATGCATAATTCTCATCAATGGTGCAGGAGGGAGAAGTGGGCATATTCATAAGTGGAGGTATAAATGTTTTGATTGTTTTGACGTATATTTGGAAACGTGTGCCTTGTAATTGTAAAAATGTGCATAACTTTAGACTAGCCAATCTACTTGAAGGAAACAATACTCTACAGAAACAAAGAAGCAATTATTTATAAGCAAGGGTGTCCACTGTAAAATTGTTTCTATTTTTTTAAAGTTGTTTCTTCAGTTAAATTGAAAACAAAAATATTTAAAACAATTATATCTGGATTTACAAAGCAATGCTGTGAAATTATAGGAAATGATGTACACTAGAACTTGGTAATATTAATATTATATTTAGAAATATTACAATGATTTTGCTCAGAAATGTTACAAAATGGTGCGCATAGTGTGATTTTATTTATGTAACAAAAAAAATAAAGTGAAAGCTTGCATTGAAAAAAGGCAAAATATTATTGGTCACTTTCAATCCTTAGTAGGATTATGGGAGAGTTATGGGTAATTTTTCCCCCCTTAACCCGCTTTCCCTCAATCTGCTCCTTCTACTTAGGTTATAGGAAAAAGCAAAGTTATTTTCATTTTTACAAAAAAAATCCCATTGTTTATTATTTGACATCTATATTTCAAAAACCAATTTCTTCTTCTTTTAGACCTAGCACCTGGTGGTTCCGACGACTGGATCTATGATTTGGGCATCAAATATTCGTTTACAATTGAACTTCGGGATAAAGGCAGATATGGATTCTTACTGCCTGAGCGTTACATCAGACCCACTTGTACGGAAGCTCTCGCAGCTGTCGCTAAAATAGCTTGGCATGTGATCAGAAACGTTTAATGCCTTGATTTTTCATTCTGCTCCCATATTTTTAATTTACTGATTTCAGCAAGACCAAATCTTTGCATTAAGTTTCTGTTAAGCTCGATCTGTAGTTTTGATTAAAGATTTCCGTTCTTGATTTTTTTCAAAAACTAAAGATGCTACTTGGAAATTGAGTTAGACGGGGTGTAGGGGGTTTACGTGTAGTTTTACCTTTTTGTTTATTTGTAAGAAATCTTTGATTTCTGAGGTTTGACTGGGTATCTCAAGAAATTTTAATAACTAGTTTCTTGCAGATCATTAGATCATAAGCAACTAAAGGGGGCTAGGAGTACATTAAAGATTTCTGCTCCAAATTTTCAATAAACTTCTGTTTGCATCTTCAAAAACACAACTCTGGGTTGAGTTTGCTCCACAGTAATAGGCGAAGGCCCAGAAAGGGGGCTGGTGTGCAACCCAGGACTCGCTCCAGCTCAGCCTGCTCGATGGCAAACACTTGAGCGAATGAATGGCTGTGGTTGCCTTCAACAAATGTGGTATTTTGCGCGGTTACTGTAAAAAAAAAGAAAAATTAAAAAACACAATAAAAAGAGGAAACTCCTTCTCTTAACTTTACTTTTGAGTGGCAGTCCCTGGTGTCCCCACCTCCCGGCGTCCTCTCCCGGGATCGCTCACAACCGACTTGAGGTTAACCGTAGCTCGAAACGCACAGCCAACCCTACGCTCCGGAGGCGTGTCCACGGAGGGGCGGTGCCTGCGCGCTGACGTCGAATCCGACGGCCGGAAGTTGCCTTGGTCTACTGAGGACCGGGGTAAACCCTGACTTCCGGCGGCGATTTGAGGCGATCCTCCTAGCGGCCTGGTAGTGTTTTCGTTGCCATTTCTTACTGTCCGTTCTCTGGGTTCTATTTTTTTTCCTACGTCCGGGTTTCGCTTGACACTGGCGGAGCGGCAGTCGGGTTCCGCTTCTAAGACGCCTTGCGGTCCGCTCGCTCGCCGAGGGCCGGTTCCCGGGAGCCGCGCGTGCACCACCTTCTCGCCGTCCTCCTCCCGGGGCCAGGCGCGGGGACAGAGAATCGCTTTCCCAGCTCTTCGGAGCGGAGGCGACGGTGACACCTCCGGATTGCGTTTGGGGAGGGAACTTGGGGAGGAGGTAAGCGTTCAGGGAATTGGTGTGGGGATCTGAGGAGAGAGACGTTGGTCGGGCCCGGAATGGGCAGGCCTGCCTGGGTTTTCTGTCCACCGTCCCCGCTTGGGTTACGCTGGGATTTTGAGCTCTGCTTGAGCGTCCCACTGCTAATTCCGAAATAGCTTCTTGTGCTCAGATCTCGTTTCTTGCTCTAATTATGATTCTGACATTTGTCTAAGGGGGGACAGGTTGACCCAAACAGAAGGCTGTGCCCCTCTCTTTATTTGATACCGCGTGGGAACCCTGGCGCGACATTCGCGTTTGTGTGCGATGAAAGGGTGCGGTCTTATGGTCTTAGATTTAGAGTTTCCTTTTTTACGCATTCCAGCCTATTAGAGAAAAGGGGATTCTACTTTTGATTGTTTGGTCGTATTTATTTCTCGATAGTGATAACGACTTAGGTGCTGGAGTTGAGGAGTGCTACTTTATTCGCACATTCCGTAGGTAGTTACTTTTGGCAACTATCTGTCAGAAACGGGAAGATGGAGTGAAAGGAGAGGGTCTAATAGTTGGCATTTACTTTTTCTAAATAGGTTAAAGTAATTCATGTGGCTGGAAATTATTCAGAGTTGATAATACTTGAGTGATTTTGGTAGGATCTCGTCTGTGGAGGATAATGTCCTAAGCTATTCAGTTACATTACAAGGCATTCAAATAATTCGAACTATTTTGAAAAATTGGGGCGTGGGTAATCTGTACACATGTTTGGATTTTCAGAGAAGTGGTTTTAAAAGTTTGAAAATGATCTCGCCAGAAGTGTTCAGAGTCCGCGATACTGTTGCAATAAATTCATATGCTCATGTACTACAGCCTGCGCGTCCACGGTGTGCATTAGCGGGGTCTAGTTCCGTTGTGTTTGACAATACTGGCCTTAGTACTTAGATTATGGTATTTTGCCGAGTTTCGTGGTCATATCTATAGATTTTAAACAGTTCCCAATTTAGATTACAACAGAAGACAAGAAGCTTAGAAAGTTGATACAGACATGTAGCAATTTGTGTCTATAAGAATAGTGTACGCAGACACTTAAGACTTCCACTGTACTTCTGATAGAATGCAGTTTTGTACAGTCCACGTTCCTTATTCACAGGGGATTGGCTCAGATACCAAATTCCTCGGATGCTCAAGTCCCTTGTATTAAATGACATAGTATTTGAATATAAGTTAAACACATCCTGCTGCATTCTTTAAATCATCTCTATACTTAAAATACTTAATACATTGTAAATGCTGTGAAAAAAGTTTGTACAGATTCTGTACAGACACATTATTTTTCTGAATATTTTCCAAACATAGTTTGTTGAAACCGTGGATATGGAGGGCCAACTGTAAGCCTCTTACTGGCTTCCTGATTACTGGTGATTTCAAATGAACATCAGTTGCATATTTTGAAATATGCAAATTTATCTAATTTTCATATCTAATTTTAAAATACTAAAATCTAATAAGTGGATGCTATTTTAACTTGTGTGTCATTAAAATTCTAATAAGTAATCTGTTAATTTATATTATAATATGCATTGATTGTTTGCATATAGAAAGCAAAAATTGTTTAACTTAAGTTTATTTGGAGCATTGGTTTTCCACACCTCTTCATCTAATCCCCACCGACATCTTATATAGAGGTGGACTATTTCACCTGATATTTAGTAGCAATGGAAACATTAACTGGTGTGGAGATAACTATATAATATTACATATATAAAATCTCTATATATACATGTATACATATATGCATATATAGCTATGTATACACACATACGTAGATACATGCATATATACGTATATGTGTGCGTACACATAGTCTTTTTTTAAAAATAGTTTTGTGTGTTGCAGCTCTGTTCACTTTATAATAGCTGCCAACATGGGATGTTCCCTGCATATAGCTTTTTAACAAATTTTTTTTCTGCACAGTACTACAGTATTGCCTTGCTAATATGTATGTAGTCATCTTCGTTTTGTCACTTCCATTTGGAATTCATTTTGAAACTGTTTTAGTCTTAAATCTACAGATTAGCAATCTGTAAGGTTGTTTTAGAAAGTTCATTTTTAAGATTTCAAACTCTGCATCAAATAAACTTGTTTTTTTTCTTTTAAGAATATGAAGAATATTTTTAATGTAACCCTTTTAATCTTAGAAATTCAGGATATAGAGGTTTGTCCATGTTAGTATATTTATATAGTTTTAATTGCTTAATTATTTGACAATTTTTCTAATATTATGCTGCTGCTTATCCAGATTAAAATGAGTTGTGCTTTCATTTATGCTACCAGAAGATAAGACACAGGAAAGATGTAATAATGGATTGAAAAGAAGATAATAGAACTGTACAGATTGAGTACTCCTAATCTGAAAAACTCCAAAATCCAAAATTCTTTGGGCACTGATATAATAACAAGTAGAAAATTATTTCCTTGACTTCATGTGATGGATTGTAGTCAAAACATGGGCACACTAAAAATGTTGTATAAAATTACCTTCAGGTTATGTATATAAAGTCTGTGTTTGAAACAGATGAATTCTGTGTTTAAACTTATGTCCCATCCCCAAGATATCTTATTAGATACATGTTCAAATATTCCAAAATCTGAAATCCAAAGTATTTCTGGTTCCAAGCTTTTTGTATAAGGGAGTCTTGATGTGTATGTTTTGTTGACAAGACTTTAGTAATTAGGCCTCAGGAGTAATTATTTATTCAAAAAGAGGACCTTCTATGTTTCTCCTTTCTTGGCCATATTTATGTTAGAAACATAACATTGTGATATTGTTAAGTTTCCTAGAGCAGAGGAACAATTCTGTTTTAAGACTTGTGTTTAAATCAGTACACTCTTAAGTTAGTGCCCCATATTTTCATTTTTATTTCCTTTTTATTTTAATTGAAAATAGATTATTAAAATTCCAGGTATTTACTCTTCAAATGGAGAGAGGCAGGAGAATAACTGAATTGACCTGAACCAGTGATACCTTTTGATAATGCATGTGTTCGGGAAAGCATGATGTGGGTAGAAGTGTGATAGCAACTTAAACTAAAACAAAAATGGAGGAAAACTTTCAGAGAAGAGAGTAAATTAAATTAGTAAGTTATGGATGTGACGTTTGTGATAGGAAAGTCTCTGAGATACCAGTTACATTTTTATCTTACTTTATTGTTTTTAACTCTTCTCATATACTTTAAAGCATTTATAAGGCTCTGAGAAGCCTGTTCAAAAATAAGTTGAAAACATTCCCCTCCCGTTAATCAAATCTACATTTTATTTTGTTGTGGTATTCATCTTTCTTTGTGGGCCCAAATTTTTAAATAGGATTGAAACTTCAAATTGTTACATAAGTTGGTTACATAGTTTTAAATTAATATTTGAAAGGGTGATTATTTCTGGTATATTGTAGATTATGGATATATTTTCAGACACATGGGATTTAGTTATATATTGTGTGCTTTGCAAGTATAAAGCATTTTATTTATGCAAAATCATGAATGTCTCAGTACTAATAGATAACCTTTTATTATTGACTGCTGGTGGAAGCTCTAAATGGATGGTATATTAAGTTTCATGTTACTATAACACAATACCTGAAACAGACTACTTATGAAGAAAGGAAAGTTTATTTTGGCTTGTAGTTTTAGAGGTTCAAGTTCAAGATTGGGGCAATCACTTGGGGTCTCTTGGGAGGGCAGCACAGTTTGCAGAAGCACATATAAAAAGCAAGCTGTTCATATCATAAGCCAGGAAGCAGAGACAGACGGACCACCCAACCAAGTAACGTCTCATGATTCCTTTTTAGAGTACCCCTGCCCTCAGTTAAGCCTTACCTCTTAAAGGTCCAGAGCACCTCCCAGTACAACCACCCTGGGGACCAAACCTTATATATGGACTTTTGGAGAATATTCATCCAGACCATAGCAGATGATCAAAATAATTTCAGTTAGGAATCCTTAATTTCTCTTTTCCCCTCTTTGCTTTCAGATGTCTGGCCTTCTCTGTAGCCTAGACTGCCACCAAAATGTGCCTACTGTAGAGCAAGGCCTGCACTGGTGGACTTTGAGGAAAAAGGGAGGAATACATCTTTACTTCATTGTATTTCTTCCTTAAATTGCAAGATTCAACAGAAGCTGGGACTAAAATTTCTGGAAAAATAAATATATGGGTAAATCTTTAGTAGTTTTTGATATCACCTGTAAACACCAATTTTGAGAATTAACTTTTTTAGTGGCAAGAATACAGGAGGTAGGAGTAGTTTATAAGCTTGAGTCAGTAATCTTCACTTGATTGTCTTTGACGTAACTGAACCCTTTGCAACCTTCAGAACTTGTGTTAGGGATCTCGCATTAGAAAGAAAGTGTGAAAGCATGCTTTCCAGCAGTAAGTCAGAGGAGAAGAATAGTAGTGATCCAAGCAAAGGTACAAAGCAGGTAGGTAAAGAGTTCTGGAGTTCTCGGAAAAACAAGAAAGAGATGCTAGATGACCAGTGTTTCAGATATAGTGGTAATTAGTTCATTGTCCCAACTGTGGAATCTGCTACCATTCATATTTCCCTTCTTTTGGGTGAGGGTGTGTTGGAAGTGGAGGCACATTGAGGGTAGGGGTTTTGGGAACAAGCTAACCCATTTCTGTTGATAGTGGAGGGGAAAATGTAAAGTTAGGATTAGTTTTTTTGAGGCACTATGGTGGGATGAGGTAGGCTACTTATGAAGAAAAGGTTTTCCTTCTTTTCAGGTTCTAGGTAATTAGCTCATAGGAAACCTTAGAATTCATTCAATTTTTGGTAAAGAAATGGTTTTAAAATAGAAATAATACCAATATTAATATTCATAGTAATATATAATGGAACTTTAAAATGTGTTTTTCTTTTTTAACTTTTCCTCTGTATTTCGTGGCACATTTACTCTTGAATCCTGTGTGGATATAAATTGTAAATTGCTGGATATTTTTCTCAGTTATTCAAAAATCTACATTTTCTAAAAGATCTTTCCTAGCTTTGCTTCTTTTAGCTCTCAGTTTTTTATGATAAATAAACCAAATGGACATGTGAAGTTCTGCCAGATTTTCTTGTAAATTTGCATTTGAGTTGCAGTGAGTTCAAGAAAAATTAAAGGTTATCTTATAAGGCTGACACCAATATGTAGAGTTGGCATATAGTTCCTTATTTGAAGAACAGTTGTTACATAATTGATTCTATGTTGTAGCAATTCCTGTTCATTTATATGACACTCTGCACTAATTTTTTTTATAAGAGAGAGGAACAGTAAGGGAGAGAATCAATTTTATTTAGTTTTTCATGTGGCTTTCATTGCTCCGATACTTCGTTGTGTATATGGTGCTAGGGTTTGAACCCACATCCTCAGGCATGCCAGGCAAGCGCTATAATTTATGAGCCGCAGCTCCAGCCCCCAATTGTTTAAATATGTAATTACTTTAAAGATTTTTTCCTTCTTCTTTGAATCACTAAAAACTGCATTGCATTAAAACAAAGGCTATATTTTATGTTAAAATATAAGAACAATAAAAATTTCCCGTTTAAATCAACTATATTATATCATTCATATTTTCCTCTTGAGTTATCATCTGTTTTTATTTGTCAGACATTGCCCTCACCTTCCTCATCTTTTGGGTCTTTTTCAAAATGTGAACTGAAGGACCTACCTAGTTCTACCAAATATTGTTTATGATAATTACTATTATTTGGTTTTGATTTGGTGATACCTTGATTTAATATCCAAGCAATATATCTTTACTTTGAAGCTATATTAAAGAATATTTGTGATATTTAGAAAGATTGATTCTATACCAAATTGAACTTTTGCTTTTTTAGTTGCTATGGTTCATTTTAATAACTAATAAAATTTCAGCTAATTTTTAGTCACTATAAAGTGTGGTATAGTTTAGTTCTTTTTTTTTTTTCCCCTTCCTTGTGAGGTAGTTCCTACCCACTTCCCACGATGTATACTCTGGTCTAGAATTTAATATTGTTTTCTAATGTGTATGTTACTACCCGTTATTTTACATTTTCACTTGTCATTGAATCATCCAGTAATGTAGTTGGATTAGCTTTCTGTTTTAATTTTAGTGTTAGAATTTTTTTCTTTTTTCTTTTTCACATGGCTTTCGTTGCTCTGACATTTAGTTGTATACGTGGTGCTGGGGTTTGAACTCGCACACTTGCACATGCCAGGCAAGCACCTTAACCTCGGAGCCACCGCTCCAGCCCCTGCTTTTTTTTTTTTAACAAATCAAATGTAATTTAATTGATTTCTTAGAGCAACCCTGAGAAAGTGATAGCACTGAATGTGTGTATATATATATTTTTTGTTTGTTTGTTTTAAGAGAGAAGGACAGTGAGAGAGAGAGAGAGACAGAGAGAATCCATTTTTATTGAGTTTTTCACATGGCCTTCCTTGCTCTGACACTTAGTTGTGTATGTGGGTGCTGGGGTTTGAACCTGTTTACTCGAGCATGCTAGGCAAGCGCCGTAACCGCCAAGCCACTTCTCCAGCTCCAGAATTTTTTTCTTTTAGACATTTTTTTTTTTGTAGTTTGTCTTTTGTTTCGGGCTACTAATAATGGTAAAATAACCTGTTTCTTTTTATCACCTTTGACTTTTTTATCAGTCTAGGATAGATTATAGAAACACCTTGACTTCTAATTCTACAACCTGTCCTATTTTGAAAGAAAATCATTTTATCAACATTGCAACATTTGAGGTGCATTGTTTTTTCTTTTTGTAGTACCATAAAATAAATATCCGAGATCAAATTGCTTCTCTTTGACTTCTATAAGACAAAGAAAATATTTAAATAACATTCATTTTTCTCCTGTGCTGATTTTTGAATTATAACTTCTGTTATCACTTAAGTGTGTAAAACAGTTTTAAAGGTAAATACAATAAAAATTTTAAAATGAAATAAAAAATCATTTGATTTTCT
Source organism: Aplodontia rufa (assembly GCA_004027875.1). Lineage (NCBI taxonomy): Eukaryota > Metazoa > Chordata > Mammalia > Rodentia > Aplodontiidae > Aplodontia > Aplodontia rufa. The sequence goes on along the minus strand of PVKS010003182.1, from coordinate 74,007 downwards.
CGTTTTCTTTATCATAGCTTATCTTTTTCTGTTAACTAGATGTTGGTTAACAGCTTTTCCTTAAAGGATGGAGTTACTAAATTTTGAAACAAATTCTGTAAATAACTTGTAAACTAATCATTTTGCAATGTATTTCCTAAGGTTAAATATACTATGAAAACTGTGAGTAGAATCACATTTGTTCACCCTGAAGAAGTATGTTTCTAGCCATCAGGTTTCAAAGTTGTTGTGAATTTAAAAGCATGATTTTTGTTTACCTATATCACCTCTCCTATATCTTTTTTCTGAAGGAAAGTCCCTTGTAATTTTATCTACAGTTTTATTTATTTGTAAGTTATGGGCTCATATTTAAAACTAGGGAAATTTATAATTTCGCCTCTTTCTTTTTTGGTTAAAGTAGTACAAAATGTCAAAAATTAGGAGGAAGGTCACAGTGGAAAATACCAAGACCATCTCTGATAGCACATCTCGAAGACCCAGTGTATTTGAGAGGCTTGGACCCAGCACTGGCAGTACAGCAGAGGTGAGTTTCCGTTAGTAGTCACAGAGTTCCTATTAGTATCCTGTTACTGAAAATAGTGATCTGTATGATATAGGTGAGCTGGTGGTTTTATGATGGGAATGTTGGTTTAATAAACTTTGTTTAATATATTTTATAAAAAGAAATGGAGACAGGGGTAGCATTTTTGGGTTTTTTGTATTTTTTTCCTGATATTTTTTATTATTGGTGGGGTAATACATTAGCTGGAATTTTGATAACATTTGTTTTAATTTCCCATTAGCATCTTTTCTCCAGAAATAAACATGATATCTGTCTCTTAGACACAGTGCCGTAACTGGCTGAAGACTGGCAACTGCCTCTATGGAAACACCTGTAGATTTGTACATGGCCCTTCACCTCGGGGTAAAGGTTATAGCAGCAATTATAGAAGGTAAATGGAGAACTTTAAATGGTTCATATACTATTAGAACATGTCTTTTGCAATTCATGTAGTATAAGAATCTGAAGTAAAGCCATAGATTTTTCTCTCTTGGTGATAGTCTTAGCAGTAGTCAAAGATCACAAGATTTTATTGGTTGTTATTTTTAATATTGATAAAATATTAGCTTTAAAATTAGCATATATGCTTAATAGTTACATATTTTGACAGTAGGTCTTTTCGTAATATGTGTATGGCTTACTTTTCCGCCTAAATATGCATTAAATTGTTGCTTAAGACAGAATTCCGTGGTGTCAGATTTTAGACTGTTGCTAACTCTTAATATATTAAAATTTAAATATGGTATCATTTTAATTTTTTAAACATGTTTTGAATTCAAATTCTATACAAGCTTGTTGGTTAAATTCTATTTGCCAAATTCCTTATCACAATGTAATGTAAATGGAAATATGTATTTATTTATGCATAAACATGCTTCCCATTTAGAATAACATTTTGCATTTAATAGAGGCTTGCCTACATTAAAATTGCATAAGAAAGACCTTTTTATTTTTCTTTTGGTTCCCTCATGTTTTTTTAATATTTATAGAGCTAACATACCTAAAATTTGTCATAAAAATAACATAAACTGATTGGTAAATAACTTATCTAGTACTAAAATTAAGTGTGCTGAGGAAGAATGGATCCAAAAACTGTGGTACATTTATACCATGGAATATTACACAGCAATTAGAAACAATGACATTGCAGCCTTCGAGGGTAAATGGATGGTTATGGAAGAGATCATGATGAGTAAAATCAGCTTAACCCAGAGATTTAAGGGTCGATTGTCTCCACTCATCTGTGGAGGTGGGGACTAGACCCTGGACAA